>ML799417.1:375420-400452 GCA_009831015.1 Picea engelmannii
TTTTCACTATATTTGGATCTGTTATGAATACGTTATGACATTTTTACTTGAAACACTTGATTTTGACTAGTTTCAGGACTGACCACAAACACTATTTTCCATGGAGTGTAACTCCCAAAATAAAATGACCCACAAGAGGAATGTTTTTTCAAAGATACTTGGATATGTTTTCTTATGTGCATAGAAATTTCACAGTCTGAATCATTATAGAAAAAAAGTTATAGCGAAAATGGTGAGATGACCTATAAATAACATACCTTAGAAAGCACCATCAAAAGAATTTATCCTTCCTTGCATTTCGGCCTTATTTTCTTCACCTTCACTTAGAATTTTGGTTTAGATATCCTTGGTTACATTAGAAACATATAGATATTCAATATTCTCAAGTGTGATTCAAATGAGAGAGCCGTGCCTCTTATTTATACTCTCCAAGTAGCTTCCTTAAAAACATCTTCTAGGTCACTTGGCCCACTTTCCTTATTTTAGGGTTGGGTCCACTTCTAATTTCTCCATTAAATTTATTNNTGAAATAATTTATCTTTTATTCACTTTGAATTATAATACAATCATCACTTCACATTATTATTTACCTTTTAAAATTTCTTAAACCACTTTGACTACTTTAACCTTTTGGGGCTTCTAGATGACATATGAGGGTCCTCCAACTTCGTAAGGCCATAAATCTCAAACCGTGAGGAGTTATGTGATGTTCTACATACGCCCAGAAATGGCATGGCATGTAATATCCATATAGAATAGTATTATCTGAAAATATATCATAACTCATACCGTTACCCATCAAACAAACATGGGTCCATTACCCAAACCTGGGGTCTCCAACTTCTCATGGCCGTAACTCTCTAATCGTGACGAATTATATGATGCTCCACATACCATCGGAAATGAAATGACAAGCACTATCCATATAGGATATTTTCCCTGAAAAAATCTCTTTCCCTCATCTCATTATTCCACAATTAAGCATGGGTTCTCTTACTCCACAAAGCATCTTCCTGTCAGGGATTTTACCATAAGGGGACCACTTTGGAGTTCATCCATATTTACTTCTTATCAACCATGATAAAACAATAATGAGTCATATTTACATCAAACAGTATTGGGTCTATTACCTAAGCCTTTTTGCTACGGGGCTTTCTTCAAGGGTTGACATCAATGACAACCAACCTTAATCAACAACATTCTCAAATATTCCTACCAAGGCAATGACAAGGTGAATACAATCAAGCTTCATACCTTAAGAACTCAGTTTGAAACCCTTAAGATCATTGAGATGGAGAATGTAGACCAGTTCATGACTAGAGTCATGGGTATTGATAACCAGATTAGATTGACTAGTGAACAAATTGAACTTCATTGGATTGTTGAAAATTTCCTTTGAAGTTTTCCTAAGAAATTTGGAATGATTGTAACAACCATTCTTGATTCTAAACATTTTTCTAGATTTTCTCTTGAAGAAATGATGGGATCACTTTTCTCACATGAAATGAGACTCGACTTGGAAGAAGGGTCTATGGAACATGCCTGTTATCACTAAAACTTTGTTCACAACAATATCGACAATGGTTGAAGAAAGTACCAATGCAAAATACCAACCAACATGCCTCGATAATTAACAAGCTTCACTTAACATGTAAAAAGAAACTACACAAATGGTTCCCTGAATTTCTGTGCAATTTCCTAAAGGGATACACATGCACATTTGCACAGGCCAACACAACTGAATCTAGGAAAATTGCATGACTGTCTCCATAGAAACCCACATATATGTGGTAGTGATGCATTAATGATTTTTTTTAGGCCTCAACTACTTCCATCCTGAGGTACCATGAAAATACACCCAAATTAGGTCGAAATATAGGCTTGGGGCCATTTATGGACTAGAGAGTACCTCCAAAAGGCCCATATTCACACTATGAACTAGTTATGTAAAATATTGCTTGAAGCCTATAAATTTGAGCTTGGGGCATGCAAACAAAGAAAAAGTTTGATGTATTCTTATGTTGTTGAATTTTCTCTTGAGAATCCATATTTCTCCAAAAGTTATTCTTCCATCCATAATAAGTGTTATTCTTCTCACTTCTTCATATGTTTAGCATGTAATTCTTCACCATTGTAACTCCATTTTTATAAGAGGAATTAATCTATATTGGAGACCTCAATGGCCCTCCCAAGGAGGAAGAGGGCACTCATAAGTCCTTGGATTTCTATTGGTTGTGCAACTTGATTATCTTCTTGATTCAAAGGTCTTTGTTTGCAGCCATGTTTATACCCCATGAAGACTGTACACCCCTCCATGTGGGGGGGTTGCAGTGTGGGATTTCCCCTCTACAGGGTATGGGGGGTTGATCCCCGCGGCTAGGGGGTATGGCAGAAAGCGGGCCCCCAGTGGGGGATTCGGGGGTGAAGCCCCCAAAGGAAAAATTGTCTTGTAAATGTATATTGTAATTTCATAGTAAATTTGGACCATTCATTATAAGGTCGTAGATATGACGGTAGAAGTTATGTTATGGTTTTTTTCCCTAGAAGACAACCCTATTTTATGATGGAAATGTATTGTGGATATGCATCATTGTGAATATTGTATTCCGAGAGAGGAGATTGTGTAGAAATAAGAGGAAGTTACAATGGGTGTGTTGTAGGTTGTATCCCTTCATTTTTTGGATAATAATAAAGGAAGGACCTAGAAATTTCTCTGGTGGATGTATCCCACACTAGGTGAACCGCATATATCCGTGTCTCTATTGTATTGTTATCTTTCGTGTTTTATTTCCACATCTGTCTTATTTTATTTCTCCACAATCTTTTTTTTCTAACAATTTCTCCTAGGTTTTATCAATTCAAAGACCACTTTTCATTGGTAGTTATTCTATATTTCATTTTGTTTTTTCATTTGAAGTTCATTCCTGGTTAGTTTAGTTTTATTTTTCTTTTATTTATTTTCTTTTTTACTCCATGGTTGATCCACTAATCAACTAACCATTTTCCTTATCTTGCTAGTCTAACAAGGTATTTAAGTTCTTTGTTTTTTCTCACCCAAGTGGAAAAACAAGCACAACATATTGGTGACTCCATTGAGGAGTTGGATCAAATTCCTCCCCATTTATTCTTTTAGAGTGTTTATTTTAACCATTTTGTATATGTAGGTGTTAAAAATGACCTGCCTTGGCCTCCAACTTGACCAATTGAGCCTCTAGGGGAGAGAACTCATTTAAAAATTTTCTTCCCGCTGCTTGGTTGTGTTTACACTAATGGAACACATGATGTCCACATGCTAAAATATTTCACATTAACTTATTGAAAATTCTATTGACACCATTTACACTCTTGATACACAAGTATGCTCTCCTCCCCATACACTTAAATTTGTTATCGTATATTTGAAGTCATAGTATTCTCTCCTCCCCATGCCCACAACAGATCTAGGAAGATAAGAAAGGCTCCATATATCCTTGGAAATTGACCACACCATCTTAATCAACGAGATTGGTTCATGACCCCAATCTCACAACATACTTCAAATCCTAAAATCACCCTTAAAAAACTAATTTTAACATCCACAGGAGGAGAACAAAATAATTTTGTATTCCAAGTTATGATTTTAGAGGTAGTTGTCCAAAAAACCCCCTTGTTATCATTTTCACATTTGAAACTTAGAAGTTGACAAATTAGGAAACCAAGAATCCTCTAAATCAAGTGTTCCTATCCAATAAAGAAGGGGGATACCCACAAAGGGTTGAAGACCGAGGTCCAGTTATTCTATGCATGCCTCCTTGAGTCACCCAACTCTTGGAAAGCATCCAACCCCTAACCCATTTATTAGGCTGAAAATATGAATGTCACAATTGATCGAGGTAACTTAGTTACCCAAAAGTAGGATTTCTACTTGAGTGCCATTTGTAGGATAAAATCACACCTCAATTATATTTTGAAAAACTATTGGGAAATATCACCAGTACTTGTGGGATATGCCTCATTTATCCCTCATTATAATTGATTGTTCATGACTTCACTAGTTCCTCTTTCGATGGATTCATGCCCCACTATTGAGTGCTTTTCGATGGCTCGGTGCTTTTTTTTAGAGGAAGGATGGTACATATTTTAGGAAATGTGCAATTTATTTTATTCCCCCGTGAGGATAAAACCCAACTACCCTACATTGTTTCCTTTTTGGTTGTTTTATGTATGATTTGCATTATTGATTACATTCATCTTTGAATGACATTGTTGAGATAGCCTGATTTATTTCTCTCATCACAACTCAGATACATTTATAGCTAGTCCAGAATCATAGGGGAACCATAGAATTCATATAGTTCTAAATGCATGTTGAAAATTCCTCCAATGTTGGGAGGTATCCCTAATTTAGCTGACACATCAGATCAACCATCCCATACACCTGGGAGAGAAACAATTTTAGGATCGTCCTTTCCCAGTTCCACCTATCTCGGCACCAACATCCCAAAAAATCTAGCCACTAGTCCTCCATCACAAGGAGGAGCTCAACCTCCCATGCAAGGTATGAGTTCCCAACCTTCCTTGCAAGGAAATAATTCTCAACCATCACATACCATGGGTGTGCCTACCCCCAACTTTCCATACTTGTCACCTCAAAAATTTTCTGATTTGACCAAACTTATGAATAAGCCCATTTTGCATGATCCCAATTGTCCTAACATGCCCACCAAATTACCTTCGAGCATCTCAAGGTTTGAAGGAAAACCAGCTAAGGACCGAGCCAACAACATCATGTCCTTCCACCTATGTTGTTGTTCTAATAACATCACATAAGATTCCATTTGATTATGATTGTTCCAGAGAACACTCACTTGTCCATCTACCAAATGGTATGTGGATGAGAAATCAAGGTCCCATACAACGTTTGAATCACTCGTCAAGGATTTCTTATCCTTATTCCAACTTCATGTTTTCCAGGACACTAGTTTCAATATTCTCACTAAATTCAAACAAACAACAACAATGCATATCACAACATTGTTGCCATGGACACACACTCACTTGCTCATTGAGAGATAAGTTTCCGAGATGCAGTTGGAGAAGAGAGAGAGAGAGAGGTGCATCTTTGGGAGAGGAATTTATGTACTTGTTTGAGTTATCTCTTGGCATTGCATTGGCTATCTATATTAAGGAAGTTTTGTTGGGTTTTCAGCCCCATGAGGGTTTCCCAGGATAAATGGTGTGTCTCTTGTGATTGTGTATTTCTCAGTGATTCTATCTTATGCTATTGTTATCTATTGAAATGCAAAGAACTATAATAATAACTTCAACATTAACATGGTATCAGAGCCAAGCTGAAAAGAGCATCTTTCACAAGAAAAAAAGTGAAAAATGTCATTGTTGTTGTACATGCAAATTAGGGATTTTTGTTGGTGAGATATTTCAGTCCTTAAACCATCTAGAAAAGTGTGCCCTCCCCCAAGGATCATTTTGGCACCTTCAACACACCTTTTCAGTGGCTAGATCTCCCAGAAAGTGAAACCCTAGTTTCACAAAGTACCAAAAAACCAGAAAAACAGAGTACCAGAAGTACTAGAGTACCAGAAGTACCAAAAAACCAGAAGCACCAGTCCAGAAATCCACAGATCAAGTTTGAGGGGGTAAAAGTTGGATTTTCAAAAATCTAACTGCAGTAGCTTACTCGCCTCAGCTCAGTGCATCTATCCCCTGGATCAGAATTTCAGATTTTGAAGTTTGAAAAATTAGGGTTTACTCATAAAACCCTAAGTTGCAGCTGCAGTCTCAGAACTATTTGCAATTGTAGTATCAGTTGCAGTTGCAGCCAGAGCATCAATTGCAAACACCCTTGAAGTTTTTAAAAGTTGGTAATGATTACCGCTACTGTCAGATCTATCCACTACCTGCAAATACTATCAGAGGTATGTAATCACATATGTTTAAATGGTTAAACCTTAAAGAGTATTTTCAAGAGAAGGGATCTCTTTCCATAGATCCAAAAGGATCTCAAGATCCAACACATTCAAAGTAATGATGCAACCCAAGTGTGATTATTCTAATATGCATCCATTTGTTATATTGATCAATATTGCATGTTGTAGCTATGACCTTCATTCTAACCTTTTTTGAGTCAAGGTATTAGATGGATTAAAAGTTGAGATCATAAAACTTATCCTCTAATCCAACTTCTGTCAACATAGCATATTATCTTAGTACAAAAGACAGGTTGAAGAAAGCACTCATCATCTTGAGTGAAGGAGACTCAAAAGAAAATAAAGAACTCATTCCTGAGGACAAGGCTCTAGGTTTGATTAATCAAGTTGATAAGATTCAAAGGTACACATGACAAGTTGATGAATATAGTTGAGATATCAGTCTTTGTAAAGTATTATACTTGATAGCATGTGAGCATACAGAGGTAAATGCTTTGCCTGATACAACTAACACCTCCTCTAGTAGAAACCTCATGTGTTAGTTCCAGGTTGCCATGGAAGAATGTTTGATCACAACACTATGAGAATGTTGACCTCATTTTCGTATTGTATTCCTTACCTTTAATCTTTTCTTCAGACAAGTTACAAATAATAGCTCTAAAGGAGATACTGTGATGATTTTTCATGCAATTTCTTTATATTATCAAAAGGATCTTACTCTTGCTTGTTGTTTTGTTTACCTTGTTCCAGGTCACAGGTAATAACCCTGAGGAAGCTATAGTGAAGGTTGTAGAAGGTAGCATACTAAAGGAGAAACCTTGAAAGAAGAAATCATCATTGGAAAAGAAGAAGTTGGCTTGTATAAGATAAAGGGTCACTCATAAGCTTCCATGACCCACGCCATTGAGAATCCATGTGAACTTTGGCATAGAATACTAGGTCACATTAACTATAAGTCTCTACCATACATATGCAAAGAGGTCACAAGTTTACCAGAACTCAAGGTTGACCATGAAGGCATATGCAATGGATGTGCACAAGGGAAGAACATCAAGAACCCTTTTCCAAAGAGAGACATCAAAGCAGAAGGAGTCCTAGAACTCATTCATTCAAATGTGTGTGGCTCAATGCCATCGTCGTCCATTAGTGGGTATGTATATTATGTATCATTTATTGATGATTATTCTCGTAAGACCTGGTTATATCTCTTGAAATCTAAAGATGAAGTGTCCACCAAATTAAAGGAATTCAAATCCTTGATAGAGAATCTTTCTGAAAGAAATATCAATATACTCAGGTCAAATAATGGAGGATAATACACCTCAAAAGAGTTCGTGAAATTCTGTAAAGATGTTGGGATCAAGAGGGAACTCACTACTCCCTATAATCCTCAACAAAACGGTGTGGCTGAAAGAAAGAATAGAATGATAATGGAAGTCGTGAAGACCATGATCCATGATCAAGATCTTCCTATGTGCTTATGGGAAGAAGAAGCAATGACAACCATATATGTGCAAAACCAATTATCCCATAGTGCACATGGGTTCAAGACCCCGAAAGATATGTTCACTGGAAAGAAGCCAGAGGTAAGCCATCTCAAAATATTTGGTTGCTGAGTATTTATACATATACAGAAAGAGAAAAGAAACAAGATGGAACCCTCAGGAAAGAAGGGAATATTTGTGGGATACTGTGAGGTCTCCAAGACCTTTAGCACATATATACTAGGTCACTGCCACATTGAGATCAGAAGGGATGTGACATTTGATGAAGACACAATGCTCAAGAAATCGAGAAAATGCAATCTTGAAGAGGTATATGAAGAGGAACATGTAATCCCCAAAGTTGCAGAATCAGTGAGGAAGGTTCCTAGAGTTGTTGAACCAGTGAGGGAAGTCGTAACTTCCCTTGACGAGGATATTCTAGAATGTAATTATGTAGTAGAGTTTCAAGAACGTCCTTAGATGACAATCTCCCATAAAATAAAGCCAGCTTGGGCTAGAGAGATTATTCAAGATGAAGAGAAATATGGTGTTCCCGAAGGAACCACGAGACATGTGAAGAAGCCTAAGCCATTCTCCAGTTATATGGATTTGATGTGTGATCTCCTAGAAAAGGAGCCCACTTGCTTTGAAGAATCCATTCAGAAGAAAGAATGGGCAGATGCCATGACAGAAGAATACCAATCCATAATAAAGAATGATGTATGGGAAATAGTTCCCATAATGAATAACAAGGATGTGGTATCATCCAGATGGCTCTTCAAAATAAAACATTCTGCTGATAGAAGTATTGATAAGTATAAAGAAAGATTTGTAGCTAGTAGATTTTCTCAAAAACAAATAAAAATAAGGTGTTGACTATGAAGAGACATTCACTCCTATAGCCAGATATACTTCGATCAGAACCATCATAGCCCTTGCAACTAAGATGAAATGGAAGTTACACCAGATGGATGTAAAGATAAATTTCCTGAAAGGTGTTAACGAAGATGAAGTGTATATAGAGAAACCTCAAGGATTTGAAGTTGAAGACAAGAAGTCTCATGTTTGCAAGTTGAAGAAAGCCTTGTTCAGATTGAAGCAAGCTCCTAGATCTTGGTATGGCTGGATAGACAACTTTCTGATGAGCTTGGGCTTTACCATGAGTAAAGCAGATTCTAACCACGAGTTCAAGGTTATGAATAATGAGCCAATGATATTATTGATATATGTGGATGAATTATTCTTAACTGGAGAAGAAAATCTCATCACTGAATGTAAGAAGAGACTTGCTTCAGAATGTGAGATGAAATACCTTGGCCTAATCCACTATTTCTTAGGCCTTGAGGTATGGCAGATTCCATAGAGGAGCTTCCTTAACTAAGGGAAGTATGCAGTCGAAATCTTGAAGAGATTCGACATGTTAGAGTGCAAGCCCATGAATACACCCATGGAAACAAAGTTGAAGCTGTTGGTCAATACTTCATCAGAATTGATTGATGCCACATTGTTGCGCTCTAAAGATGTCCTAAAAACAACCTTAGTTTAACATTAATTTATCAACCCAGAGATTCGTCTTTTATCTCAAGAATATCAACAAAGTTTATGCAGGTAGCCTAAAATCGTGTAGCTAAACCAAATCTGAGTTCATCAACAATCAAGTTCCTAAAACGTTCACCAAAGATTCTAAGAACTAAATGGAATTGAAATCTGATTACTAAGATGCTATAAAATGGAAAGGAACTAATTAATCTATTGAATTCACATAACTAGAAAGCAGTAATTGAATCTAAGTAAGGACTTGCAAAATTAAATATCAATTATGAATTCTGAATACTGGAAAGGAAATAACGAATTACTCTATCTACGGAAAGAAGAAACAATTATAATCTAATCGGAAGGGACAACTAATGAAACTTTTACCGAAAGGGACAACTATCGTAACTTTTAACCAAAAGGAACAACTATTGTAACTTTAACTGAAAGGAACAGTAATCGTAAATCTAAGGAAAAAGAACAACGCGGATGAAAATATGAGGAACTGTCAAGAAACAACTTCAAAAATGGAAATCATAACGGCAATCATTAATACTTGAGGGAAATGTATATCTTCTATATGAAAACAATCATAAAATCATTAACACACTTATGCATTTATCCTTGGCTGTTGTAAAAGAGGTCTGAATCACAAAATAGAAATCAAACTTCGAACTGATACAATTACAGAACAAGATAGTAGCTCCTTCAGACTGGGCCCTCAGTCTTCAGAAGTATTGCTACAAGAAACTTAGAGAACATAAATGATAGAAACACTCAAAACTTTTATTGATTCCATGGCTAGTAAAACATTTACAAAAACTGCTTGCACAGAGAAATTCTGAGTCTAAATAGTTGAATGCATTTTTTTCTTTTCTCTTTCTGGATCTATTACCCTCTTATATATTACAATAGTTTGGGTAAATCAAGCTATCTTGAGGATCGAAAGATCCTTAGGATTGCTTTACTATTATAAAGTTACAATATAGAAAATGCATTATCTTCAAAACTGCTTTACGCCTAAAAAGTCTTCAACCTCCAATAGCTTGCGCATAGCTAAGATCTCTTTAGTTATCTTTGACAGTTATTTATCCAATTCTGCAACAAAATCAAACCATTCCAATCATAATTTAGAATCTATTTAATAAAACTTCAATAACAATCCTAAGGGACATATTAATCATGTTCTTTACTATTTATCCCTAACTATCTAAAGAATCAATCAAAATCATATCATGAACTGTGAGAAAAAGGAAGATATCTATACCTTTTTCATAACCTAACACAAACTGTATAGACAAATTATTGGATCATTGATGTACCTGATGAAAAACAGACCAGATATTTGTTTTTCCATGAACACTTTGAGTCAATTTCTGGTAGAACCCAGACATGTTCACCTTGTGGCTGCAAAACATGTGATGAGGTACCTTAAGGGTACATTATATTGGTCTAGTATCTTGCTTCAAACCAGATGGTTGTGACGTAAAGCAAGAAGATGTGATGAGACTAGTACTACGTTTCCTGCTTGACAGTTGTGACATAAAGCTAGTCTAGTATCTTACTTCCAACCTAATGGTTGTGTGTAAAGCAAGACGATGTGATGAGACTAGTACTATGCTTCCAGATTGAAAAGTTGTGACATAAATCTAGTCTAGTATCGTTCTTCCATCTTGAGTGCTATGACATAAAGCAAGACATTGATATGAGACTAGTGTTGTGCTTCCATCTTGATAACTGTGACATAAAGCCAATCTAGTATCTTTCTTCCAACTTGAGTGTTGTGACGTAAAGTAAGACATTGAGATGAGACTAGTATTGTGATTCCATTTTGATAGTTGTGACATAAAGCCAATCTAGTATCTTGCTTCCATATTGAGTGTTGTGATGTAAAGCAAGACGTTGAGATGAGATTAGTACTGTGCTTCCATCTTGAGAAGCTATGACGTAAAGACAGTCTAGTATCTTACTTCCAACTTGATTGTTGTGACATAAAGCAAGACGAGTATTGAGCTTCCAGCTTAACAGCTGTGACGTAAAGCCAGTCCTATATTATGATGAGCCATCCTCATTTTGTGATGATGATGATGTATTAGTTTTATACTAATACATATTGATGTAGATGATGATTGCATTCCTTTGAGAATGACGATGTTGCCGATGAAGAAAACTTCTGATGATTTATAGATACGCCAGTCAGTGTTCCAAGATGATATTGATGATGTTGTAACTTGTCCTCCTGATGTTGTGGATGATAAAGGCCTCTCTCTCGTCTGATGTTGTTGTAGAATACCCTTCTTGTTAAGCGGGAGTGTTGAAATAATGTAGCTGCAAAGTGTATTCTTATTATTATTTGATATATTATTCATTGGATCAATCCCCATTGTGGATTGATCATGTCGGCTATTGTAAAAGGAACAAATCCCTTTTGCAGATTGGTCATAATGTAATTGTAATAGGAAGAAAGAGAAGTCAGCCCTATAATATATCAAAGAGGCCCCATAATATAACAAAGGTGGTTATAACCACCTAGAAGAAGAATTCGGCCCTGCCAGTGAAAGGACACTCCCACACGTGCCAACCTTGTATAAGTAGGGAGGCTAGCACCTCACTTAGACACACACTCACTTATTCATTGAGAGACAAGTTTAAGAGCTATAGTTTGAGAAGAGAGAGAGAGAGAGGTGCATCTTTGGGAGTGGAATTTTTGTACTTGTTTGAGTTATCTTTTGGCATTGTATTGGCTATCTATATTAAGGAAGTTTTGTTTGGTTTGTTTCCCCATGAGGGTTTCCCAATATAAATGATGTGTCTCTTGTGATTGTGTATTTCTCATTGATTCTATCTTGTGCTATTTTTATCTATTGAAATGCAAAGAACTATAATAATGGCTTAAACATTAACAACCATCCATATGAAGGGAACCCATATTATCTTCCCCCCATAGATAAACACACTTTTATGGTCACTCCTACTCCCACGATGGGAGGGAACATACCTGCAACATGAACAAACCTAGTGCGAGCACCACTTCAATATCCACCACCCACCACATCATGTAACACCAATAGTGGAGGTGTGACTTCCACCTCATACAATAAATACAGACCCCCTCACCAAGTTAATATGTATTTTCCTTTACCAACTCCCCCTCAACCTATTACCCCACCACATGGACAACAATAGACCATTGTTAACTTTGTTCATCCCTCTCCCATTCAAAAAGTTGAAGCCTTTGAGCAGTTGAATATGAAAAATCCACATAATTAGTCCAACAATAACCAAAAGAAAGGAAAGAAGAAGGAAAATTCCAACCAAGGATGGGGGGGAAACCCCCAACAACAAAACCCCCTAGCAAGGGTAAACCAACCCAATAGTAACAAAAATCTCTAAGGGGGTGATCATAAAAAACAACAATGTCAAGGGAAAAAAAAATCTTAGAACCAATTTCCCTTGCATGAAATGTGGTGAATATGGTCATTATACCCACCACTACCCTTAGATTGTTGATTACAAATAGATAAAGGAAACCATGAACATGCAAAGACCCCCTGCACCACAAGTTCCCACATAGATACCACAAAAGTATCTGTAACGCAAAACACCAGCAGTCCTACATAATGTAATTCCTCATCAAGGAATCATAAAAAATAATCAATAGATGGATGCCCATACCCCACAACAAATGAGGAAGTACCCTTACCTAGGTCAAACTCAACCTTCAAACCCCACATAACATAGAATCCTCCTCACCATTGAAGAGGAAATTCTATTGTAAACTCCCACATGTCACTATGGTATGCCTCCTAACTCAAACCCAACCAAATCAGACTCACCCCAATTACCAGCAGGGAAAAATATGACAATCCCCCGTCCTAACACAAAATTAACCACTCGAGCACACTATGCACCTTTGTGTAGCAACATACACAACCCCCATATCACGACAACACACAACTATAGCCTAGTCGATGACTTGTCTTAGTCTCCAACAACCATGTTTGTTTTGGAGGTTCCTCAAACTTGTACTTCACAATGAAATACATTTATTTGATAGTTGGGGGAATTCAATCCATTAGACACTCATATAATCACTTTTGATTTGGATAATGTTTAACCACACCTCCCTTCTTTAGTCCCTTTTCAGATTTCGCTCAAAATTTGAAACCATCTGTGTACCATAGATGAAGGAGAATCTACATGTATCATATCTAAAACCATGTGGCAACAACTGGGTTCACCCGAGCTCATACCTTTTTCCATCACTCTTAGGGAATATGATGGTCTCCCATCCCAACATGAAGGCCTCTACCAAAATGTTTTATTTGAACTAGGGGGGAGACAATTTTTATCGATATTGAAGTCATCGATGACCAATTTAACTACAACATCTTGTTTTGGTGAAGTTACATCTATGCCATGAAAGTGATTTCCTCTTCCGTATTTCGCACCATTCTCTTCCCACACAATGGGAAGATTGTCACCATTGACCAATTAATGTACTATGAACCCAATAATTATAGGAAAATTGAAAATATTCTTCCCCTCATATGGGATAGCCCCAATATATTTCCAGTTGTTGATGTGAGGCTAATAATATTTAAAGACCTATCAATTATGGGATCTTACCAAGGTCCACCTATCCTTCCTCCCACAATTTCATCTGAAATCTATGTAGTCTTTAATCATAAGACATTGATATAGGTAATGAAACCTCCAACGTGGAACACACACCTATGCCTACATCTGATACATCCACACTTCCACCCATTCAAGAAAACATGTTGATGACTGAGCAAGTACCCATTTGGAAAATGGTCCCTTGGACCCTAACCAAATACCATTCTTCTACCCATCCCTAAACAGTTCAACCTATCAGGTTGTTGCTACTCTCATCTTTCAAAACATGTTGATCGCCATCCTGGTATGGGATTTAGAACCAACATATATGGTACTAGTCCCATCCCTACTACCTCAACTAGAGGCTTTTCCCATGCAATCTATGTTTCAAACATGAACTCTTCCAATTGCTCACATAGTTGGGGACAATGATACCAATAAAGGAAACCCCTTGGGCCCGAGGCTCACAAGTACCTGGAAGTTAGACTTCTATCCCAAAATTTTGAATCCATTACATTCACACAAATCCCTAGGAATATAAACCAAGTTGCAGATCAAATGGATAATCAATTCCTATATTGACATTTACACATTAAATTCACATACAGTTTTAGAATCATTCATCCATCATATCAACAAAAAAATCCACAAAGAACAACATCAAATACAAAAAATGCAGGAGGTTTTGATTACTCACTAATGTCTCCCGCTCATAATCAAATCACCCAGGACCTATGAAAGCTTGCAAACATGTCCAAACAATTATACCATAGCTCCACCATTGTCATTACAAATGAGGTGCCATTGTGGGCCCCACACCCATTTATATGCCCCCCTCCCAAACTTCAAAACCCATGTATAGAAGCCCATGAGATCCATTTTCACATTGTTCACGAAAGAAAAATCCTAACACTCTCATCTACACATTGGTATTGTCCTTTTTTTATGTCATTCAAATGCCTCAAGGACATGTACATGTGCTCACTATCATTTTTATCAAATAATTATCATATGTTCTTTATCATAATATGTTTTTCATGTCGGGTATTTTGTTTTTGTGTGCATGTACTTATTATGAATATTTACAACCCATTCCATTTAGGCCATCCTATGGTCCCTTTAGGTATATGTTTGAAACTGGAAATTCCTTATTCCCTCTAAGCACAATTTCATTTCACAGTCATCTCCTCTAACATTCACCTTTAGGATCACCATATCGAGCTCTGTGATACCATCCTCTCCCTTTCATTTTTGGTATTGTCAATCGGTAGCAGTCCCACCCACATGAGTCATCCCATGGGTAAATTTCCTTGGAAAATCGACATTGATGTTGTTCTTACCCCTAGGATCGGGAGTACTAATAGTTTTTCACTTCATAGAATGAACCTCATATTTTTTCTCATCATATCTCTAACCTTCTCATTTGAGACTCCAAAATCACATTATTCTGGTTACATTAAATGCACCTCCACATTTTCATTATCCCTCCATATAATAAAACATCAGTTTCCCATTTGTAAGTTCATCTTCCATTCATCTTCCTGGTACCAAAACCCACCAATGGGGCCCCCACCCTCATAACATTCATACTCAACATTCTGTTGACCCCCATTGCTTTATGATTTTGTTGACCCCCATTGCTTCATGATTTTGTTGACCCCCATAACATTCGACCTCTGCATAGTTTCATGTTATGGTGGGTATTACTATGAGACCATTGCATTTTTCCATAGTAGACGAAGACCTATGAATTTTATAGGAAATTAATGCTTCTAGTCATAGAAACATCACACAGTTGTTCATTCCATGATTCAAAGGCAGTTCACTCATCATAAATGTCATCTGTCATTATTGATCCCCCGAGGGCGTTGTTCATATACACTTCAACAAAAAAATCAATTATAGTCATACATTTATGGTTTCATGACATGAGCATGCGGAATACCCTCCTCATTTGTACAAATATTTTTATCCTATTTGGAGAAAGTTCAATTCCAATAATGCTCCCCTCTCCCTCCAATGGATTTTCCTTATAGTCCCCTTTATATTGTTTTCTACTCTTCTACATAATGAATTCACAAGACAAAGAAACAATGATGTATTTTGATTGCATGTATGCTCCTAACCTCACACATAAAGGGGCATTTGATATCATTAAAAAATGGTTCAAAATAATATAGAAAATGGCTTAAGAAAGTACCAGTGCAAAATACCAACCAACATGCCTCCAACATTAACAAGCTTCACTCAACAAGTAAAAGAAAATTATAGAAATGGCTCCCTGAAGTTCTGTGTAGACTCTTAAAGGGTTTCACAGGCACATGTGTGCAGCCCAACACAACTGAATATGTGCAAATTGCACGACTATCTCCATAGAAACCTGTGTACATGAAAAAATGATGCATCAATGATTTTGTTTGGGCCTCGCCCACTTCCATCCCGAGGTATATCATGACAAGATTCCCAAATCAAGTCAAAATATAGCCTTGGGGTCATTTATAGACTAGGGAGTACCTCCAAAGAGCCCATATTCACACTACGAACTAGTTATGTAAAAGCATTGCATGAAGCCAATAATTACTAGATTGGGGCATGCAAACAAAGTAAGAGTTTGATGTATTGTTATGTTGGTCAATTTTTTCTCGAGAATCCATATTTCTCCTAGAGATATTCTTTCATCCATATCAAGTGTTACCTTCTCACTTCTTGAGAATTTTAGCAAGTAATTTTTCACCATTGTCACTCCAATCTTAGAGCAGGAAGCACTCTATATTGGGGACCTCAAGGTCCCTCCCACGGAGGAAGAGGGGACTCATAAGTCTTTTCATTTATCCTAGGTGTTCTCAATTTAAAGACCACTTTCCATTGATAGCTATTCCTTGTTCCATTTTGAGTTTTCATTTGAAGTTCATGCATTCTTAGTTTTGTTTTGTTTTTCTTTTCTTTCTTTTCTTGTTTACTCCATTGTTGATCCACTAATCAACTACCATTTTCTTTATTATCCTATTGGTCTAACAAGATAGTTAAGTGCTCTAGTTTTTCTCACACAAGTGGAAAAACAAGAACAACAATGATTTCAAGACTCGAAACTCCTTCAATAGAGTCAGAGGAAGAGGAAATAGAGGGAGAAATCCAAGAGGAAGAGGCAAAGGTAATAAGAATGTAGAAGACAAAAATATAAAGGAACAACATTAGAAGTATGAGGACTCACATAATCAAAGAGGAAGAGGGAGAAAATGAAAAAAAATGTCTAGAATTCAATGCTATTATTGTAGAAGGTATGGCCACTGTGAGTATGAATGTAGAAAGAAGCCGTAAGATTAGAACAAAGGAAGAGACAATGTCTCCAACAATAAAAGAGAATCATCTGAAACAATGTTTCTATCATGCCATACACATGAAGTAGGTCACTCTAAGGACCTATTGTTTCTAGAAAATGGTTACAACAATCACATGACATGTAACAAAGATCTAATTTCTTGCATGGATACTTCTATTAAATCTGAAATAATGCTTGGTGATGATTCGAAAGTAAAATCTCTAGGAAAAGGAATTGTATCTATTTTATCCAAATACAATAAGAAGAAATACATACATGATGTCTACTATGTACCAAACCTAAAACACAATTTGATAAATGTAGGAAAATTGATGGAGCATGGTTATGATGTCTTATTCAAATGATCAACATGCTTAATTTTGGACAAATCTCCCAGTTGGAAACTTATTGCAAAAATACAAATGACTAAGAAAATAATGTTTCCATTGAATTTGAGGAATGTTATTTTATCCCAATCATATGCCCAAAATGTGTCAAACACATATGAGACTCTTTTATGCCATGTTAGGTTTGGTCATATTCCTTCTAAGAGTCTAAGTCTTCTTTGAAAACATTAAATGATTAAAGGTATTCCTGTTTTAAATGAACATGATAGTCCATGTTATATTTGTATACTTGGAAAGCATAAGAGAGACAAATTTCTATCATCCTCCCATAGAACCAAAAAACATCTAGAATTGGTTCACATAGACCTCTTTGGAATGATGCAAACATAATCAATTAGTGGTAGTTTTTATTTTCAGATCTTTATTGACGATTTTAGCAGGAAAATATGGATTTATTTTCTTAAGAATAAATTGGATACCTTCTCAAATTTTAAAGATGAAAAAGATGAAAAAGAAAAACAAAGTGGAAAGTATGTGAAGATGGAAAGGTTAGATGGAGGAGGAGAAAACAACTCAAAATAATTTGCATATTTTAGTAGAAAACAATGCATAATAATGCAAACCACAACCATATATACTCCATAGCATAATGAAATGGCTAAAAGAAAGAACTAGACCATCATGAACATGGGAAAAAGATTTCCTCGGTGTGAAGAATTTGTCGAATTATTATTGCACTGAGGCATTTTCATGCTCAATGTACATCCTGAATAAATATCTAATTACAAGTTTCAAGGATAAAGTACCTCAAGAGGAATGGAGTGGAACTAAGCTAAATGTGTCTCACAACAAATTTTTTTGGATGCATTGCTTTTGCACATATCCCTAAAGAACCGAGAATGAAGCTTGACATTAGAAGTGAAAAAGGTATCTTCATTGGATATAGTGAACATTCAAAATCCTACAAACATTATAATCCAGTTACCAAGAAACCTTTTGTCAGAAATGATGGAAAATTCCTTGAGAAAAAAACATGGAATGACAAAGAAAATGAGACAATGGGTAACCAAAATCCACTACAGCAAATTGATGATCAACCATAAAGTTTAGAACAACAAGTTCAACCACCAAGACTTCCAAGGCTACAGGTACAAAGAAAACAAGAAAATATGGAAATGGTTATTCTTCCAGTAGTGAATCACCCCCCTTAGTAGAAAATCAACGAACAAGGAGGTTAAGGGGAATTTATCAGTAGAATAATGACTTTGAATAGCGAGGTCATTCTTCCTTTCTATCCTATCAACCAACCTTCTTTGAAGAAGAAGTCAAAGAGGAACACTGGGTAGAAGCCATGAATGAATAAATTGAAGCCATAGAAAAGAACAAGACTTGGGATCTTGTTGATTTTACAATAGACAAATCCAACATAAGTATCAAGTGGGTGTACAAGAAAAAAGTAAATAAAAAAGGAAAGATAGAGAAACATGTTGGGTATGTGTTATATTCTTTGCACCAGTAGTAGTTTCTGCGTTGTGTGGGGCACGTAGGGGGGTTTGAGGGGGGGTTGTTAGGCCCCCCCCTGGGGGTGCAGGGGGGGGAAATCTCCCCAAATGGGGGTTTAGGGGCAGTGCCCCCAAGATTTTTTTTTGCCTCGGGAAACATGTTGCATTTTGCCTCGTTTTTTGTGTTGCCTCAATTTTCATGTCCATTGTTGGGTGGTTTTTTGCTGATGGTTTTCTATTTCCCATTAAGGAATTAGTGTTGTTGACTAATCCGAGTCATTGGGTAAGGGTTTTGGATGCCGCTGGCTCCTATATGTATATTGTATTGTAATCAATGTATCACTATGAATGAATATAGAATATGTTGGTTTTCCCGGTTTGGGTTTCTAGGGGAAAAATATCTGTGTAATGTTTGTATTTTTCATTATATCTTTTATGTTGTTATACTTAGTTTGCAGTAAATATTGTACAAGGTTAAAATCTACAAAACATAAGGGAATGCTAGTTCACAAAGGATTCTCTCAACAAACTTGCATAGATTATGGTGATAAATTTGCTTTTGTAGGAAGGTAAGACATATTAAGGACCATTTTAGCTACTACAGACCAGAACCAATGGAAATTCCTCCAATTAGATCTAAAGTCATCCTTCTTGAGTGAAATTTTGCAAGAAAAAGTGCATGTGGATCAACCACCTAATTTTCAAGTCGAGGGACAAGAGGACAAAGTGTACAAGTTCAAGAAAGCCTTGTATGGCTTGAAGGAATCTCTAAGAGCATGGTACAACCAAATTGACTCTTATCTTATCAATAGTGGATTCAACAGGAATATCAATGAGCCAACTCTGTATACAAATTCAGATCATGAAGGTAAAATACTTATGTTTGCCTTTATGTTGATGATATGATTTATACACGAAATTTGATGTTAAAATAATTTAAAGATGCCATGAAAACAAAGTTTGAGATGACTAATCTTGGACTTATGAAATATTTTTTGGGAATTGAAGATGAACAATTTGCTCATGGTATTTTTGTTTGTGAACAAAAGTATGATTTAGAATGGATACATACAAGCCAACATAAACTCATATTGCACTAGGAACTAAATTAAGTAAACAATATGAAGGTTCAACAATTGATTCAACTTTATATAAGAGGCTAGTAAGTTGTCTCATGTACTTCAATGCAATGCAACTAGACCTCATATAATGTTTTCAACAAGATTTGTTTCAATATTTATGGAATCCCCAAGGATTCTCATTGGAAAGTTGGAAAACCAATATTAAAGTATGTTGCAAGGACACTTAACTATGGTTTGTGGTACAAAAATTATGAATATTACTCACTTGCAGGTTACACGACAGTGATTTTGTAGGAAGCATTGATGATAGGAAAAAAAATCTGGTTATGTTTTTCATTTGGGTACTAATCTGATTTAATTGGAATCAAATAAACAACCTATAGTTGCAATATCGTCAACGGAGTATGTTGCTGCAACTTCAACATCATGTCAAGTTGTATGGCTAACAAAATTCTTGAAAGAATTGGCACATATGGAAAATGAGCCAACTCTTATTTTGTGAGACAACAACTCGGCCATCGCATTGTCAAAGAACCATGTATTTCACAAGAAAAACAAACACATTGACACTTGATTTCACTTCCTCGGAGAGCTTGTCAATAATGAAGATATTTCTCTTCAATTCTGTGACTAGAGAGATCAACTAGAGACATCATTACAAAATCTTTAGGAAAAAATGTTTTTGAATATCAAAGACAACATTTCGGTATTGTAAATCCCAATAAATGTAACAGCTGAGATTAAGGAGGAGTGTTGGAGTAATCTCCCTATTCTTAACTCTGTTTGTTTTCCTATCTGCCAGCTGTCCAGTTTAGTCTAGTTAGAGATTTTGCTCCTGCATTCCGGTTCTTGCTCTGTTTATTGTTTCTTCTATGCCTCTCTGACATTGTTATCACCCTACGCCTGTTTCTCTGCACCGTTTAACCAAGGATTCCAATGTGAATTGCTTGGAAACTTTGTTCTAATTAAGAAAAAAACAGAGGCTGCTCCCTTTCATGTCCAACAATCTTATGTTTGTTGCAATTAAAGCTGCAAACTCTGCATAGTATTGTGACTCTATTAAATAGGCGATAAATAAAACAGACCCTGGTAGTAGTAGTCAGGGGTATGTTGAAACTATGCCATGCTTGCATTTTCTTCATGGCCTTCACTCAAACTTATCCAAGCCTTTGCAAGTGAGTAAAGTTGATGAGTTTTGTTAGCCATGTCGATGGTTGAAATCTACAGTTCAAAGTTCGGCACCTGAGGTATACAGAGGATGCATAATATGATTCACATTATAGTTGAACTCAAGTTTTCTCTTTTATCTCGAGTTCGTGCTGAGCCATGGAATTCGAACCTTCAAAAACATCAAGTTTTATCATGTAGAAGAACTAAAGCCTCATCATTGCAAGGTGCCAAATCTCTAAAAATAATGAGAACTAAAGACTCAGCATTGCAAGGCGTCAAATCCGCCTAGTAATATCATACCCTGTTTTCGTGTCTATGGTAATTGTATAACGAGAAACCCTAGCGGTCAATGGAGTACTCAGCAATAAAACTACCGTTACAGTTAATTTGTAATTACAGCGGTCAATGGGTATTAGGCTTCGTGCGAATTTGTATCATTAAAACATTGCTTCACATGCTCAGATACTAAAATTAACGCTTGAAAGGAAATACAAAATGAACAGAAAATCCAACTGAACCAAAATTTTAATATATGACGACCAATATTTATATACATTTTGATTTTTTTTTGGCTTTCTTCTCTCACATTTAATTCCTATGAAACTGCTATGAATTCATCGTCCTGGCGCTTTCATATCGCAGAAACAGAGGCTGGGTTAGCCATAAAACTTGGCGTGACATCGCCCGCCATGATTACAATTATTTTTTCGTGCTGTTTCTCTGGACGTTCAGACGGCATTATATTCTTCACCGTCTCGATCTTGTCGCCATACTCAGCATCTGATTCGCGACTCTGCTCTGATCTGTTATTTTCTTCGGAGTTTGAAGCATAGGAATCCTTCACGTAGGAGCAAGCCAGAATGATAAAAGCAAGAGTCAATGCGATCATGAAACCCACTCCACCCAACAGAAATGGAACTGCTGACCTCCATGCTGAAGGTGCAGTCACATTGTAAGTCCCTGTAATATTTCTCATAGCTCTGTATTCCCCCATAACCTAATTTCTTGAAGTACAATTTTTATTATAGAACAATCTGTGAGAGAGTTATACAGATATATCCATATCCAGATCGGCGGCCTGTAACTATAATTTCCTCTAGCAGTCCCGAATCTGTGGAAAACTACGGGGCAAATATAAAATTATGTGATATGACACGCAATATATTCTTCGGATACGCAACTTTCATTAAAAATTTAAATCCAAAGGAGAGAATATTTTTTTTGGATATGCAACTTTCGTTTTAAGTAAACCATTGGACCACTCTATATTTTAGCTTCACGCTTCCTGCAAAACTGTTAAATATGAACCATCTCTCTGTTTATTAATTAATGTGATTACAAGATAAATCCATGTGAAATGAGAGAATAACTTTAATCAATTCAACTCTCTCCGAGGTGTAGGACAGTTTGTGACGGAGTGTGTTGTTAAGCCACTCCGTGATGTTAAAGTTACCTGTTCTAAACCTGCGGTGACAAAAAAATCCAGCCATGTTAAGAGTTGGTGTGGCTTAAATGCCCCTGAATCGCGGTTTCTCAAGCCACACATTAATCGCGTAGCCAACAAAATTCCACACAAATTAACAAACAAAAAAAAAACTTTAATCAACTCAACAATTTCAGAATTATCTTTTTCTCGAAGTTGGAAAGAAGTTAGAATCTTTTTTGTCCAATCTCTTATAAAACACGGATGCTACCAGTGCTGTGTTTCTCGCCATTATTATATTTGATACAGCGCATTTGATGTTGCTCGGCATTATTATATTTTGTTTAGTTGCCTACTAAAGAACTAATAATACTTGTCGTATAATCTTTATAATATCTTGTCCTACTATCTCCATAAGCGGCCAGTTAGTTTGATGCGTTTATTGATGTGTACATACTAGATTCCTTTTGAAATTTACTTTTCATAGATTGTCATAGATATGCATCAGGACACTTTTCTTACATCATTTGTAAAAACTTTCTCAAGAGACTTTCCCATGTAGTTGGTCGTGTACATTGACAAAAGTATAGTGTCAATAAAATGTTTTTTCTTTTCAATATTTTTTTCCACTCGTTTTTGCAATTTTTTTATTTTTTTTTCATGTAGATTTGTAAGTTTTTAAATAAAATTTTAGAGAGATTTTGGTTGATAAAGTAGGAACTTGATTTCAAGTTTGTGTCATTAGAAATATTTTTTCATATGAATGTAATTTATATTTTTATAATTAAAACATATTTACAAGTTTAGAATGACATCTCATTAAGAACTTGTTAATAATAGCGTTTTATGTATTTCAACAACCATAAGTTTTGATGAAAACCTAGCTAGTGTCAAAATTTGATATCAAAACTTCATTAATCTTCCATTTAACCATTATTTGTTATGATAACCTTCTCAATCTCAAAATTAGATATAAAAAATTCATTAATCTTCCACTTGACCATTATATTTAGAGCTCCTAAAATTGGATATCAAAACATCATTAATATATAATTGATTAGTTATAATTACCCACTTATGTATGCAATTGACCTTTGATCATGTTAGACTAAAGATTGTTTCATTCAAGTATAAAATATATCTCTAGAGCATTATATATTCCTTTCTTTTGAAGATTCAATAAGGAAATGCAAACAATGTTTTGAGATTTATGTGGTAGTTGTTTGGATAGAAGAATATCATTATTTTTCATTCATCTTCACAGTAGAGAAATGTTTTCCTCTTCGCAAACCATGAAACATAAGTTAACTTGTTTTATAATTATATTTGAAAATTTAGTGTGCATGTATGTGAATATAATATGTTTCAACCTTTAATGGTTGTTTGCATTATAAGGGATCAAGTTTTTACATATGTGTAAGTAAAGTGTTAAAAAGAGATAACATAGTTTAACTTGAATATCAAGATAAGGATAAGGAGTATTATCAAGTCTTGCATTTGTTTTGGTGAAACAAATCTCCATTTTTTTCTTTTCTTTTTTTCAATGAGAATCATTATTTATTTTAGTAATGGAATAATATCCTTTCAAATTTGAAATATGACTTTCTTTTCAAATTTGATCCATGGTAATAAGGAAAATTATTATTGACTACTATATTTTTGAAAAGTGATGAAATTTATCATAGCCTAGTGATTAATCGGCTCATCACCATTATTCAAGGAAAACCATGACTCCTAAAATAATCCATTGGTCATTTGTAAGGGGATAAAGGGGTTAATCAAATAATATTCTTTCAAATTTGAAAGATGTCTTACTTTTTAAATTTGATCCCCGATAACAAGGAAAGTTATTATTGACTACTATCCTTTTTGGAAAGGGACAAAATTTATCATAACTTAGTTATTAATCGACTCATCACCATTATTCAAGGAAAACTATGGCCCCTAAAATAATCCATTGGTCATTCGTAAGGGGATAGAATTTCATTGCTTCCAAATGTTTATGGGTTTTGGGCCCTTAACATCTTTCCTTACATCTAAGGAATATAAGCTCATCAGAAATAAAAGTAGTGTTAGGTATTTCTCCAAGACCAAAAGACATTTTCATCATAGACAATATTCTCAAGAAAATCAATATCCTTTGTGGTTATCACTGGAGCTACTTCTAGTGGGGTCATTTTGTTTTTAGTAGCATTGAGCCTTAATCCCATATATGAGATGAGACACTACCCTGGTATCAATTTAATCTCTTTCCTAAGACGATGGAGACCCGTTCCTATATACACATGAGTACACATACTTATATGGAAAAGCATTATCTTGTTAGATATGATGAAATATCATTATATTTATTTGATAATTGAGTATTTATCTATTAGAGGATTGATGTAGCTATAAATGCTTATTGAAATTTGAAAAACCATTAAATTTATATAAATTATAACATTTTGATCTTAAAACACGATAAATTTAATGAATAATTTGTTAATATTATGGTAGCTTCGGGAGGTATGAACCTCTATTGTGACCTATGACGAGATTAGAATATTCCGAAAGGAAGCAAAGAAATGAAGGAAACCCTAGACAAGTTGTCGGCTGCAGAAATATATTTAAAATGAATTTATT
>ML799418.1:37419-51866 GCA_009831015.1 Picea engelmannii
GGTGGCCACCCACCTTCTCCAACTGGCCCAAAATATGTTTCTGGCAATTTTGGTAATTTACTATTTTTAGCAGTTTTTAACTTCCGGGGCCATTTTGAGGCCTTAAACGACGTTTTTTGGGAAAACGGGGAGCAACATGGATCATAGATCGATGTTGCTCCAACCAAAAGTTGTAGTTCTCGGATAGATCTTTCCAACGAGCTATCATACGCCTAAAACGGAGATCGTATGCAAAAGTTACGACCCCGGGAAGTTGATGCACCAACTTACCCAAACGGAGCCCACATGACTTTTGGCGCTTCATCTCCTAGGGTTAGGTTTTTGGATGTCTAGGACTTTTGGCATTCCTGTCTATTGTAAAAAGGCCTTCCGAGCCTCATTGTAATCATCTTCTTGCGAATGTGAGTAGCCGTCACATCTCTTCTCAGAGATAAGTTGCCACCATTCTAGCGAGTCTTCCACTCTGTATTTTTACAGTCTCTGTACATTTATTTCATTAATAGAAATCGTGTATTACTGTATATCTGTGACTCTTTTTATATTTCCGCTATATCTTTGTTATATTGTTGTCACTCTTGCAATATCTCTGAATATTTCTATGTTATATCTCCGCTCTCATTTCGTGTCGAAAATAATCCGGATCAGCAAAGGAGAGAATAGATTGATGGTTGTGATAAAAGAGATGATTGGACAGTTTCTAAGCGATGAGGTCATGTTGTAAATTTTGATGTACAAAGAAAATATCAAAGGTTGTGATCTATCCAAGGGAAGATTCGACGATTATTGTGAACTGGTACTCCGATGATCCCGAGATCAAGGAATCAATCAACGGACGAGATCAAATATGAACCAAATCTAACGGTGGCTAAGTGGTAAGGGAGTATAGATAAATATTGAGGTCCCAGAGGTCCCGATGAATAAATCCATGGTTGAGATTTATTTGAGGATTTGATCAGATAGTAGATGTGTGATGGGGTAGTGTTGAGTGTTCGATACACTGATTGTCCTGATGGATGTGAACGCAGATAGACGATGGAAATTCAATGGAAACCGAAATCGAACGGTGGTTGAGTGTTTAGGTCCAACGAACAGATTGTGTGAAATACAAGGGAACCAAGATTGGTTTTCATGGAGGTGTTTCAAAGGAATTCTACAACCCGATTTAATGAAAAATGAGAGGAATCGAAGCCAACTTGATGAGAATGATTTGTATGTGGAAAATTCATTGAGCATGTGAGCTCTATAAATAATGATGCCCTAATCGAGAAAAGAGTGAAAAAGTAAGCAAGTAAGAAGAAAATTGGAGCTCTTTGATTCAAAGGTTCTCGGGTGTGAGATAAAGCATGCGAAGAAGTGGAAGAAATCAGATAGGTTAATGGAGTTCAAGGGGTTCTGAGTTTGGAGAACCAAGAGAGTATAATAATATGCACAAGTAAGAGGATTTCTTAGGCTCACAGGTCCAGGCATACACAAGAATAAAAGAAAAAAGTATATGAACATCTTAGGGTAGTTGGGAGGTGCAAGGAACTTCTAGATCTATGTTTGAGGTAGAGTATTGTTAAAAGCTATTACAGGATCAGCAGTGTAAGTTGGTTTGATTGTGAAACTTCATAGATCAAGGTGGTAGGGTTGATCTTGAGAGAGGATTGAAGTCCTCATTGTGAGTTGGTGCTTTCATTGAAGGTTGATGCCTTCTTTATTAGCAAGTGGGTGCTTGCAGTGCAGGTTGATGCATGTAGTTCTACAAGTTGGTTCTTTAGCAAGGATTGGTGTCCTTGGTATATTGGTGTCTTCAATTAGAAAGTGGGTGCCTACAGTGTAGGTTGGTGCCTGCAGTTCTACAAGTTGGTGCTTGTAGCAAGGATTGGTGTCCTTCGCAGATTGGTGTCTAGAATTAGCAAGTGGGTGCTTGTTATGACAGGTTGGTGCCCCTCATAGGTTGGAGCCTGTTAATTTAAGAATTGATTAAACAAAGATATATCATTTGTGGTTTTCTCCCTTTATGGGTTCCCACGTTAAATCATCATGCATTGTGATTTTTTACTGAATGTTTACAGTTTTGATTAATAATGAATATGTGCTTAAGGTATTAAAGTAAATATTTTCAAAAAGAGATCAATATTGATTTAACCCCCTCTTGGTATTGGTGAATATTCCAACAAGGGAAAGGGCTCTTAAACCTAGAGATCTTCATTTTGGTGTAGATATTAGCTTGAGACAATGAAACCTTTGAGATATTCACTAGGCTCTTAGTTTGGAAGTGATATGTGTTGTCCAATGGGTTTCCTGGAGGATAATGGAGGTGGTATATAGGAGAGATTCTAGGAAGGAAGACAAAGCTCAGATTTCAAGGCATGGGAGGCCAAGGCAATGCAAACCTCCTATGGATTCATAGAAAAAATGACAAGGGAATGTTCATAGGTGGAAGCAACAATGGATGTATATTACAGAAAATTCACAAACTCTATGAAACAAGAGGTGGAACACATTGAGAACAAGGTTAGAGACAAATGAGGTCAGATATCAAGTGACTAAATTGATGAGGAAATCATAACTTGGGTTTCAAGCATAGACTTCTCTAGAAGTATGGATACCATGTACTAGGAATTGGTGGATTTATATTGGTACACTAAGTAATTCATAGCTCAAGGCATTAAAGAGAAAGGAACCCAATATAGAGAAGTTCTCGACAACTTGGAATAACTCAACCATGAACTAGAACAACTTAACCATATGCATGAGAGATTGATAAATACAATCTGTGGGACAAAAGTAGCAAATGAGGGCCAAGAAGATGCAAGGCATAATATTAGAGTAAAAAAAAAACAACTAAAGATTTCCAGAAAGGAGCCATTTCCCTATTTTATATCAATGTGGATCCCAATTTTGAAGTTGAGGACTAGCATTTTCTATTGCATATCTAGTAAATCTATTTTTCTTTGTATTTTTATGATATGCTAGAGGGAACAAACTCTAAGTAATAGTAGTGTAGTTGGTAAGCTTTATTTTTCTCTTTATAATACTAAGTTGAATCCCTAGAGAAGGATAAACATGTCTTGAACAACTCCAATTTCTATTTTTTTTTTTTAATTGTGGTTAGACTTCCCTTAGAAGTTGGTCATGGACTAATTATACATTTTACTTTATATTATTAATACATAGTGTTATTAAATTACAAAAGAAATAAGATCTTGTTTTTTTTCCATGAAATGCATTCTTCGGGTAATCTGTCTAGCACCTCCCCTCATTTTGAGGAAGGCACCAAGGGTGAATTGGATTCTTCATGGCTCAAGGATAATATAACAAAATACTCATTAAGATTTCAACATGTCACTTGTAGGAATAGATCATGGCTAGGGAGGATAACACTCCTCTCAAACAAAACCATATGGACTAAACCTAATTGACAATTTACCAAAAAAAACAATATCTTACTTTATCAACTAATCAAATAATAATCTTTAATATAACAAATAATAATAATAATAGTTAATAAACCATATTAATTAAAAATAATCACATAAAACTATACAATTTTCCATATATTTATGAATTGGAAAATATACACAACTATATGCATCTCATAAATCTTATTAAATACCATAACAAAAAATAATTCAATAAATAAATTCTATTAGCTTTGATTTTCAAGTAATTATATAATTTTTCTTCAATTTACAAATTGATGATGTTATCATTACCATATTCAATTTATTTTTGTTACATTAAATATGTTATTATGTTTGGAAAAACTGATCACATTTTTTTTTTTCGTTAGCGTGACTATGCTCTATGGGACTAGCTTGTGGTTGAGAAACCACGACTCGAGAGCATATAAGTCGTCAGAATCACACAGGGATTGCACCTGACCTAAGTCACACCATCCCTTATCATGACTGGATTTTTTGGTGTCTCCTCCCGATAGCAACAGGTTTCAAATCAAGATCGCCATGTAAAATAAAGCCCATCAAAACCAATCGCTCTATCAAAATTTGACTATAAATTTAATATATTATGTTAATGTAACTTACAATTTATTATTCTAACTTACAATTTATCATTCAAAATTGTTAATCTTTTGATTGCATATTCAAAATTGTTAATCTTTTAATTGAATTAGGAATAAGAGAAAACATTTCCTTATTTTTTTTTTATATGGTTAATAATATTTTATTTTTAATTTTCTTAAAATTATTTTATTATATTTGAATTAAAAATTAAAATTTATTATTATTTTAATTAAAAAAAAAATTATAAAAAAATTACAATTATAAAAATACATATTATGTTTTCAATCTAAATATGATTCTCATCATCCTAAATTCTTGTATACTTTATCTCTTATAACATATAAGTTTGTAATATTTATCTTTATATGATAATTACAATTATTAATATTTATTATCTAAATAAATATTTGATATAAGTAGTGGATTATATTGAATCAAAATAAATCAAGTTTCATAATAAATAAATTTGATCATATCTTTCAAAATATTTATAAATTTATAACAATTATCTTCATATGATAATCACTATTATAAATTTATAATAATTTTCAAAATTTTAACTTAAATCAGTATTAAAAAATGACTCAAAATTACTACAATCCAAGAAACAACACCACACTCACTCTTATCCAATAAATTTTAAAAATTAAATTTGGTCATTAAAGAACATTCATGTTGAATCAAATCACATGCTAATAAACTATTATGCCCACCGAACATCATGCGATACCAGAAGAAAGATGCATCGTAATAAACTTAAAACAAAATTCTATAATCGTTATACAACCCACGCATTGCCCAAGGAAATTATGGTGTTAATTATATTATATTATAATTATAATTATATTAAGAATATTAATTATTTAATTTTAAGGTCACAATTAAGTCAGACATTAAGTTGTTATATGTGACTTTCTTGTTTGTGGGACAAGGGATTCCCTCTGCATAGTGATTTAACTGCTAAAGTGTATAGAGGTGTACATACCCTACTTTTGGATTATGATTGTCATTAGACCAAAACCCACAGGTATTAGTTTTTGTCACAATCGTCGGAGTTAAGGTCCACGAGAGGGGTTAACCTATGTCGTGAAACTCACATGAAGCGTTGAAAACAATGTCCAACAATATCCCCCCCAACATGTCTCAAACGAGTGTTGAACTCGAGACTTGTCGCTTTGATACTATTCGTTCGACTGCAATTGTCGTTAGACCAAAATCTGTAGGCATTAGTATCAGTCACAATCTTCGAAGTTAGGATCCACGAGAGGGGGTTAACCCATGTCTTAAAACTCACAAGAAGCGCTAAACCCAAGGTCCAACACCTAACCCCCTCTGGATTTGAACCTGTGACCTCCTATGAGGAAGCACATGTTCTTAACCATTAGGCAATGGAAATTTGTTTTTCACAAATCTTTTCTTAAACAATACAAGAGTTTTTAATCGACAAGTTAGAAAATTCAAGAGGCTTCTTCGATGGAATCAAAGGTAGTCATAATTGAGGGATGATCGAGTAGATCCTCCATTTTTTGTATTTGGGTACATGGTCATAAGGCCATTGGATGGTATCCTTTATTGTCAAGCTTAGGTATTTTCATCTTTATAGGTAGAAACATATTATTTGTGGAGCTATATTGATGTTGTAGTTGGCCTCATAGTGTGGGATGCCTCCTTAACTCAAGGGAGATGATTCATTGAAAGGAATAGATCAATCATTCACAAAGATTCCAGGTACGTCCTTGTTGGTTGTGGAGCCTGATTATCTTCATGATTTAGAGGTTTTTGTTTTAGTCGTGTTTGGATCTCATTTCCTGATGGGTGGTGTGGGGGGGATTTCCCCCCCACATATATCACCAAGGGGGGTGACGACAATATTTTTTGGAGCCACCCCCCCCTCCCCTGGCAAGAGTTCAGGGGCAATTGTATCCATTCATTTGCTAGATAATAATAAAGGAAGGACTAACAATTTCTCTAGTGGATGTAGACCATATTGGGTGAACCATATATATCTTTGTCTCTATTGTATTGTATACCTTTTGTGTTTTATTTCCATATCTGTTTTTATTTTATTGCTCTGTGATCCTATTTTCTAACAATTGGTATCAGAGCGAAAGGTAACTCCCAGGAAAAGAGGGTTCCTGCTTCGAGTGAGAGCAATGGCGGAAGATGGAAAGTTTAGGGTCGAGAAATTTAATAGCCAAAACTACCAGTTATGGAAGATACAAAATGAAGACTATCTATATCAGAAGGATATTTTCCTACCATTAGGTGGAAAAGCAAAACAAATGGTGAGTATGAAGGACAAAAAATGGGAGGTTCTTGACAGAAAGGCACTAGGAACGATATGGTTGTCTCTGGCAGCGTCAATGGCCTTCAACATTTCAAAAGAAAATATAACAGAGGATATGATGAAGGCATTGGATAAACTATATGAAAAACCCTTAGCTTCCAATAAGGTATTTCTAATGAAGTGATTATTTGATATGAATATGTCAGAAGTTGGGTATGTTATTGGTCATTTAAATGAATTTAATAGAGTTTCTAATCAACTAAGTTCTATATGTGTGAACTTTGATTATGAGGTTAGGGCTCTTATAATCTTCTGCTCATTACCAGAAAATTGGAATGTCAATGTCATGGTTGTAAGTAACTTTGTCTCTGGTTCAAACACTCTAAAATCTGATGATGTTGTTGGTGTTATACTTAGCGAGGAAATACAATGGAAAAGAACAGGTGAGACACCAAGTAATGCGTTAACCGTGGAGAACAGGGGAAAGAGGAAATATCCCATGGAACAGTTGGAAGTATAGGAAGGGAAGATCCAAATCTAGACTAGCAAAGATCAAGTGTTGGAATTGTGGAAAGAAATGACATCTGAGAAAAGACTGCAGATCTCCAAAGAAACAAGGAGATGGACAACAGGAGCAAAATTAGGAAGCAAATATATCAAGTGATGTGTTACAAGATGATTTGATTTTTTCTTTACATAATATTACTAATTCTTGGGTATTAGATTCATGGGCTTCATTTCATGCCACACCCCATAGGAAATATTTTCAAGATTATGTTCAAGGTGATTTTGGACAGGTTTATTTGGGTGATGATGAACCATGTAAAATTGTTGGGATGGGTAAGGTACAAATAAAGCTAAATAATGGGAAAAAATGGTTATTGAAAGAGGTGAGACATGTTCCATATTTGAGAAAAAATGTAATTTCAACGAAGTAGTTGGGAAGTGAAGGTTGTATACCTACATTTACAGAAAAAGGCATGGAAGGTCACTAAAGGATCACTAATAATAACAAAAGGAGAGAAGGAAGGTAATAACAAAAGGACTTGTCTCTATCTTTAGCTTCTATAAGAGTGGATACAACATTGTGTCATCATAGGCTTGGACACATAAGTGAGAAGGGGATACAAATACTCCACAAAAGGAATTTGTTTCCAAATATTAAACAAGTTGATTTGGATTTCTATGAGCATTGTGCTTATGGAAAATAAAAGAGAGTCAGACTTCTCAGAGTCAAGAAGGAAAGGAAAAGTGAAAATTTAGAGCTTGTGCATACATATGTATGGGGACTAGATCAAGTATCATATCTTGGTGTCTCTCATTGTTATGTTACTTTTATTGACAATGCAACTAGGAAAACGTGGGTTTATTGCATTCAAAAAAAATCTAATGTTTTTAACACTTTTAAAAAATGGAAAGCCTTGGTTGAGAATGAGATAGGAATAAGGTTGAAGTGTCTCAGATCAGATAATAGAGGTGAATACTACAGCAAGGAGTTTGATAATTATTGTTCATGCCATGGGATTCATAGAGAGAAGACATTTCCAAGAACACAACAAGAAAAAGGTGTGTCATAAAGGCTGAACGGGACAATCATGGAACATGCAAGGAGTATGAGATTGCATGCAGGGTTTCCCTTACAGTTTTGGGCAGATGTTGTAGATATTGTTGTTTACTTAAAAAAAATGGAGGGCCTTCAAGCTCCTTGGATGGTGGAATTCCAGAGGAGGCATGGACAGGTAAAAAGATAAACTATTCATTTCTGAATACTTTTGGTTGTGAAGCATTTTCGCATATTGATAAAGAAAATAGAAAAAAACTTGAGGCAAAATACAAGAAGTGTAACATTATTGGATACAGTGTTAATGATTTTGGTTATTGTTTATGGGATTATGAAAATCAAAAAATCATTAGGAGTAGAGATGTGGTATTCAAATAAAATGTCATGTATAAAGATCAGTTGCAGGGAAAGAAACGGGAAAAGGAAAACACAAAATACATAGTGCTTGATGAAATCAAAGAAAATGAAATTCCAAAGGTACTAGAAAATCAAATTGTACAACAATAGGAGTAGTAGGTACCTCAAAGTCCCACAAATTTTGTTAGAATATCTACCAAGTTAAGTAGACCCCCTGAACGATACTCTCCTTCATTGTATTATTTATTGTTAATTGATTCCAGTGAACAGAAAGTTATGAAGAGGTAATGCAGGTACACACTAAAAAGAAGTGGGAGCAAGGAATGAAAGAGGAAATGGACTCCTTGGTAAATAACTAGACTTGGGACTTGATTCAGTTTCCTGCATGAAAAAGAGCATTGCAAAATAAATGTGTTTACAGGTTGAAGGAAGAAGATGGAGGTAAAAAGTGGTACAAGGGAAAACTTGTTATAAAGGGGTTTGCACAGAAAAAAGGTATAGATTTTGATTAAATATTTTCTCATGTTGTTAAAATGACTTCAATTAGGACTATTTTATGTCTTGTGGCAATAGAAGATTTGAATCTTGAATATTTAGATGTAAAAATATATTTTCTCCATGGGGATTTGGAGGAAGATATTTATATGCAATAGTCACAGGGGTATGAGGTCAAAGGGGAGAAGAATTTGGTATGTAGGTTGAAGATGCTTCACAATAAGGTTAGCTTCTTACCTATATGGTAAAATGCTTCGTATTTTTTTATTTTCATAATCCCATAAGCAATAACCAAAATCATTAACATTGTATCCAATAAAGTTACACTTCTTGGATTTTTCCTCAAGTTTTGTTCTATTTTTTTTATCAATATGGGAAAATGCTTCACAACCAAAATTATTCAGAAATGAATAGTTTAGATTTTTACATGTCCATGCCTCCTCTAAAATTCCACGATCCAAGGAGCTTGAAGGCCCTTTGTTGTTTAAGTAAACAAAAATATCTACAACATCTGCCCAAAACTGTAAGGGCAACCCTACATGCAATCTCATACTCCTTGCATGTTCCATGATTGTCCCGTTCATCCTTTCCGACACACCATTTTCTTGTGGTGTTCTTGGAAATGTCTTCTCTCTACGAATCCCATGGAATGAACAATAATTATCAAACTCCTTGCTGCAGTATTCACCTCCAAGGCAATGGTATTTGAAATTTGACAGGTTTATGACAAAACAAGGTTATATGGATGTCAATATGATCACTACGTTTATTTTAAGAGGTTAGAAAATGGAAGCTATATTATCTTGTTGTTGTGTGTAGATGAAATGCTTGTTGCAAGGTCTAACATGTAGGATATAAATGTGCTCAAAAGGAAATTAGCTAATTCATTTGCAATAAAGGATTTGGGTGTTACAAAGAAAATGCTTGGTATGAGAATAACAAGAGACAGGAAAAATTGCAAATTGGCATTGTCTCGGGGAGAGTACATAGAGAAGGTGTTGGAGAGGTTTAGAATACAGAATGAAAAAAAGTTAGTAAACACTTGGCCAACCATTTCAAATTAACCAAGGAAATGTGTCCCAAGACATAGGAGCAGACAGAATACATGTCTGGGGTCCCTTATTCATCGACAGTTGGCAGCTTGATGTATGTGATGGTGTGCACAAGACCAGATATTGCACATGAAGTGGGAGTTGTGAGAAGGTATATGAAAAATCCAAGGAAAGAACATTGGGAGGCAGTAAAGTGGATTATTAGGTATTTGAGAGGTACTACTACTCATGCATTATGTTTTGGAGGTTCAAATGATATTCTACAAGGATATGTTGATTCAGATATGGTATGTGATAAAGAAGAGAACCACGGGGTATGTTTTTATTGTAGGTGGAACAACAGTTAGTTAGATTTTCAAACTCCAAAAGGTTGTTGAAATTTCAACAATGGAAGTAGAGTATGTTGTTGCTACAGAGGCTAGTAAAGAGATGATTTGGTTACATAGGTTTATGGAGGAATTCGGAAAGCAACAGAAGAATAGAAATTCATATTGTAACAGCTAGAGTGCCATTCATATTGCAAAGAACTAAGCCTTCAATTCTAAGAATAAACATATACAACTCAGGTACCACTTCATACAATTTGTTTTGGAAGATGGACAATTGAAATTGGAAAAGATACATACTAAATAGAATCTTGTAGACATGTTAACAAAGGTAGTAACCAGGGAGAAACTGAGTTCCTGCTCATTTTTAGTTGGCCTTCAAGCATGAATTTAAAGATGAGACATTGTCTAGGTCCAAGGTCCATCACAGTCCAATAGGTACAATAGTAGTGGAGTTGTTGTGATCAGTATCCAAGTGAGAGATTATTGATTATGGCACCTAATTATCTTCTTGATTCATAGGTATTTTTTCAGTCATGTTTGGATCCCATTTCTTGAGGGGGGTGTAAATATTTTGTATCCTCCCCCCCTTGGGGGGAGGGGGTTGGGGGCAACGCCCTCAAAGAGAATTTTTTGGGAAAATTTCCTTGTAAAATATTGTAACTCCATAGTCAATCTGAATCGTTCATCATTAGGTTGCATATCTGACGGTAGAAGTTATGTTAGGGTTTTTTTCCCTAGAAAGTAACCCTCTTTTTATGTATGAGGAAAATGTATTGCAGCGATGCATGTGAGTGAATATTGTATTCTGAGAGAGGATATTGTGAGAAAAAGAAGAGGAAGTTACAGCAGGTGTGTTGTAGGTTGTCTCCCTTCATTCATTGGATAATAATAAAGGAAGGACTGGCAATTTCTCTAGTGGACATAGCCAATATTGGGTGAACCACGTATATTTGTGTCTCTATTGTATAGTGTATCTTCTGTGTTTTATTTCCGCATTTGTTTTTATTTTATTGATCTTTGATCCTGTTTTATAACAGTCCTTAGTTACTAGCCAATACAGGATTAAGATGACCAAGGTGCTTGGATTGAATTCTTTCCCTCCACTCTCATCGCTTAGATCTCATTTGAGGAGCTCAAAGCAACAAGGAAGGCAATAAATATCTTTGGATGGACTATCCTCGCTTAGTTTTGTGATATTTTTTATATTGCTAGAGAGTCTTCTAGATCAAAACTATGTGTGGAGTTTTGAAACGTCCTACGTTTTGAGTGCACACTCCACCCATCATCAAGGAACATAAGAAGTTGATAGTTTACCAAAGAGTGTTGATCACATTATGTATTCAATCTTTATTGCTTACTTGATTTCTCAACCACCGAGCATTATTATTTTTACCTTTAGTATTATCTAGTATCAACGACTAACATCAAATAATTTATGTTTCTTTCTTTATTAGTTACCTAAATTCTCACAACCTCATTTTTGGATCGTTTTTCTTGTAGTATCCTAGCATCATCTTTCTCCTTAATCTACGTCACATAATAGTACTATATAGTTGTCCCGTTATCTCTACAACTCCATCCTTATTTTATCACTGTATTATTTTAATTGTATTTTATATTTCATTTTATTCCATTTGAATTTAATACTTTATCTTAATTATTCCACTCCAATTTAATCTTCTATTTCTTAATACTTCATCATCAATTTATGACTCTTCAATTCAATAATTCATCTCCTTAATACTTTATCCTTTTTTTATTTAATTGTATTTATAACAACCTCGCCTCCCTTTGTCCGTTCTTATTTAATACTATTTTAAATACTTTAGCATTTTTAATTATAATCGATTATTTTACTTATTCAATTTTATTGTTTACCTAAATTCTCAACAACCTCATTATTATTTTCACTTTTTGGATTACCTAGTAGCAACAACTTCAAATAATTTATTTTTCCCTCTTCATTATTTACCTAAATTCTCACCACATCATTATTTATACTTCTTGGATTACCTAACAACAACGACTAACTTCAATCCATTAATAGTAAAAATTTTAAGAACCAAATATCAATATAGGGTAGAAAAACCTTAGAATAAGTACTCAACGCCTTGAAAAAGAGAGAATTTCAGGTAATAAGCCGACATAAATAAAATAACATTACGAATGTAAGTAATGAGCCACTATTTAGGGCTTAACATGCCCCTCCACTTGAGACAAGTGTTGTCCACAACGCTTGAGTAACTCTGGATGCTTTTGTATAAAAGACTCATCTTCCCAAGTGGAATCTTCAACCAGTAGTTTCCTCCATTTAACGAGATACTCTAAAATGGATCTATTCCTCAACTGGTGAATTCTTGTGTCAGTGATGGCTTTAGGCTCCAATATGATTTTTCCTTCCTCGTAGAATTCAAAAGTATAGTTTGAACTGGGATCTTGTCACCTATAACCTTATTTAAGCATGAAACATGGAAAACTGGGTGTACTCGTGAAGATGCAGGCAACTCTAATTTGTATGCCTTAGTACCAATCTTTTGCAACACCTTATAAGGGCCATATTACTTTGGTGATAATTTATTATCCTTCTTGGCTTGCTTGAGGGACATCTTTTTGTATGGTTGTAGTCTTAAGAACACCCAATCCCCTACTTCAAAACTTCTTTCACTACGATGTTGATCTGCTTTTTGTTTTATGCGATTATGTGCCATGGTCAGGTTGTCCTTTAAGATTTGGAGAACTTGTCGTTGATGCTCAATGTGATCTTCCACTGCTTGAACCTTACATTTTTATTTTAGAGAAGAAGTGATGGAAGGAGGGTGGTATCCATAGAGTGTCATAAATGGTGTCATTTTTTTTGCAATATGAAATGAAGTGTCATGCCACCATTCTGCCAAGGGTAACCATTTGAACCATTGTGTTTGCTTATCAAAGACAAAGAAATGAAGGTAGCCTTACATACTTTTGTTCACTATCTCGTTTTTTCCATCAGATTGAAGATGATAGGATGAGCTATGAACCAATTGAGTATCCAAACAAGAAAATAATTTTGTCCAAAAATGTCCAGTGAAGATGGGATACTTGTCACTTACAATAATCTTTGGGCTGCCATGTATCTTTTGAACTATCTCCATGAATGCAGTGGCAACTGTATTGGCTTTGAAGGGATGAGAGAGTGCACAAAAGTGTGTGTACTTGGTGAGTCTATAAACAATCACCACGATGACACTCTTTCTTTCATACTTTGGTAACCCTGTTAAGAAATCCATGGAAACCTCCTCCCATTGCTGACTTGGGATGGATAATGGTTGTAAAAGACCTGGGGTCTTAATTGTCTCCGCCTTATTTTGTTGGAAAACCAAATATTTTGCAACAAACCTTTGAACATCATTTTTAAGGTCATCCCAAAAAAAATCCTTCTTGACTCTATGGTAGGTTTTCAAAAATCCTGAATGCCCTCCTACTGGAGAGGTGTGAAATTCCAATAGTACCTTTTGTTTGAGTTGGGAGTTATTACATAAATATAAATGATATTTGTACCATAGTGAATCATTTTTCCATGTAAATGTATCTGATGCACTGGAATCCTGTTGCAACCTTTGAATGAGAGTCCACATTTTTTCATCATTCTTCCATTCATCCCTTGCTTCTATAATCAAATCGAGTTGGATGATCAAGATAGCACAGAGAAAGGTCTCAACATCTTCATCCTTTCTTGAGAGTGCACCTACCACAACATTTTGCTTCCCTTTTTTATAGATGATTTCATCATAACCCAATATCTTGGTCACCCATTTGTGTTGTTCTTCTGAAGATAGTCTTTGTTCCAAGAAGTATTTAAGACTATCATGATATGTTTTGACCTTGAAGTGCCTACCTATTAGGTAAGGATGTCATTTCTTCAATGCATGTAGTATTTCCATCATTTCCTTCTCATAAATGGGTTTGTGTAAGTCCTTTCCCTTGAGTGGTCGACTTTCAAAAGAAAGGGGCCTTCCTTCTTTCTTTAGGATAGCACCAATTCCATTTCTCGAGGAATCACATTCGACAATAAAGGTTTTTGTGAAGTCTGGAGTGGTCAAGACAGGAGCTTTGCACATCACCTCTTTAAGTTGTTCAAAAGATTTAGTTGTCTCTGGAGTCCATGAAAATGCATCCTTCTTAGTTAGTGTCATTAAAGGTGTTTCTATTCTTCCATAGTGTCGAACAAACTTGTAGTAGTAACCTGTCAAACCCAAAAATCCTCTAATATTCTTCAATGTTTTGGGAATCGGCCAGTCCATCATGGCCTTAATCTTGTTAGGGTCTACCTTGACACCTTCATGAGATACAATATGACCCAAATACTCTACCTCCTTC
>ML799418.1:52045-62611 GCA_009831015.1 Picea engelmannii
ATAGATTAGTTTATCATCAAAAAATACTAACACAAATTTTTGAAGGAAGGGCTTGAAAATGGAATTCATCAACCCTTGGAATGTGGAAGGTGCATTTGTAAGGCCAAAAGGCATGACCAAAAATTCATAATGGCCTTCATGAGCTCAGAATGTTGTTTTGGGGATATCTTCTTCCTTCATTCTAATATGATGATACCCTGAACGAAGATCCAAATTTGTGAAATAGATTGCTCCATGTAGTTCATCTAACAATTCATGAATGACGGGAATCGGAAAATTATCTTTAATAGTGATCTTGTTGAGCTCTCTATAATCTTGACACATATGCCATGAGCCATCTTTCTTGAATACCATTACCACCAGTGTAGAGTAAGAACTTTGGCTAGGTCTAATAATGCCAGCCTATAACATTTCTTCAACCATGCGCTCAATTTCACTCTTCTGGGAATAAGGGTATATGTATGGCCTAATGTTAGGAGGAACACTCTCGGGAATTAGGTGAATATCATGATCATGGTTTCGAGTGGGTGGAAGACCTTTGGGAATATCTTCAAATACTTTGGAATGCTTATCAATGATCCCTTGGAGATCTATGGGAATAGATGGCTTAGATGTTTGAACATCTAGTGAGCATAGTTGTGCAATTACACCTTGATGCCCCGTTTTCAATAATTTTGTCATGCCATTGGAGCTTATCACCTTACTGAGTTTCCCTGTGATACCTCTTAATGCAATTTCTTTTCCTTCCAATGAAAATTTCATGAAAAGTTCTTGAAAATTAAAATCCATTGTTCCTAATGATTGTAACCATTGGATTCCTAGTACGACATCAGAACCACCCATGGGTATAGAAATCATTGGACTATTCATTACATATTCCCCCATAGTAAGATTGATCTTATTGCATTTTCCTGAGCAATTGATAGTTCCTCCATCTGCAATCATTACCTGAAAATCCGGTGTTGGATATACAAAGAAATTGAGAGATTTGGCTAATTTATAGTGATTGAAATTATGAGTACTACCAGAATCAATTAGGACTATTACCTTTTTCTTTTTGATATATCCTTTGATCTTGAGGGTTTAAGGAGTGCTAATTCCAGCCAATGCATTACATGATATCATGGGAGTCAACTCTTCAGAAGAAATCATGTCTATGTTTTCATCTTGAGATGGTTCTTGTTCTTGTTCATGTTCTTCCTCCTCTTCACAATCTATGTAGAATAATTTATTCTCACCACACTTATGTCCCTTACTGTACTTGTTGTCACAATTAAAGCATAAACCTTTTTCTTTTCTTTCCTCCAATTTTTGAGGTGTCAACCTGGTTGGTTGAGGTGTTTTCGAAGAAGGAACAGTATTCTCTCGATAGATGTTAGGAGTGGTCCTTCTAGTATCCATAGCCATATTTTTACTTTCAACATTTCTTGCCACCCTAAATTCATTCTCCAATGATTTTGGTTCCCAAAGACGAACCTCATGTTGAATGTTATCCCTTAAAGTTCCTATGAATACATCAATCAAGTGCTCATCTAGAATATATGTTACCTTTATATTCAATCTTTGGAAGTTCTCAATGTGCTCTGTAACTAAACCCTTTTTCTTGAGATTTATCAATTGGCTAAAGAAGGTATTTCTCCTTGTATCCTCATAGTGTGCTATCATTTCTTCCATGAAAATTTTCCAAGTGACAAGTGATTTGCGAGAACAAATCCATCAATACCACACAAATTGATTGGGTTCTAAATATAAAGAAGCAATATGTACCTTTTGTGTATGTGGCACATTATGTAGATCAAAGAATTGCTCCATCTGAAGTATCCATGTGACTGGGTCCTTGCCATCAAACCTCCTCATATCGATCTTAGGAAAGTGGTTGGTCTTCAACCCAAAGTTAGAGTTTCTCCATTCTTGATTCATATTCTATGTGTCCTCATCATGAATTTCATGGGATACATTTTCACTTTCAAGTGTCCTCTCTATTAGGAAATTTTTCAATCCTTCCATGATCTCCTCTTTTAAACCATCCATATTAGTATTTATTTCCTCCAACTTAGCTTCCATTGAATCCATCATCTCTTGTAGTTCATCTTTTGTTACTGTCTTCTTTTGTAAATAATTTATGTCCCTTTTAATTTCTTCACCTTCATCAAGAGTCCAAGTAGGAATTTCTGGAGGCTTATTTGGTGTATAAGTTCCCTTTTTTGGTGGCATGTTGGCCAAGTATCACTTTAAACCTTGATTTTTAGGTGGTTCTACTAGACAATCTTCCTTTTATTCTATTTCCAAAATTTTGTCCATTATGGGTATGAAAGTTTATTTTTTGTAGTTCTCTGGTATTTCTTCTCTGTAATACCACAGGTCTAATCAAAATTGGATGTGCCAAGTGGAATTTATGGTAACTTCCCCACAACTTGTTGATTTCTGGCCTTTCTAGTAGATCTCACTTGTATAGCATGCCCCACACAAAATAATTGATATAAAATTTTGAAAATCGTACCAAAAATACTACAGACTATCCACTATCCAATGCAACCAGTCTCACTCAATTTGGATACTCTAGGAATAAGTTATGATTGTTTTACCCAAAACACATGCTTGAGACTAGTCAATAGGAATAGTCAGATACCCTATCTTCCACAGGGTGTATCTACAAATGTAAGATGACCCAGAAGCTGAAATGTTTACCACGGATACCTTACTAATGTCTTTGAATATCCTCTAAATTTTAGGGTCTGAAATGTTATAGAAAAAAAGTTAAGGAAAAAATTTTGAAATGACTCAATTCATGATGATTCCAGAACTCTATCTTAGATAGGTTGTATCTTTGAAAGTATAAGGCCTTTGGAACTGAAATTTTAACCCAATGTACCTTGATCTGTCTACTAAATATCCTCCAAGATGTTCCTTTTGAAACATTGTAGAAAAAAATTCATAGAGAAAATTCCAAGGTGTCTTAGATGTGGCAATGAAACCCCAAGACCTTGAGCTCTGATACCATATGTTAAGAACCAAATATCAATATAGCATAGAAAAACCTCAGAATAAGTACTCAACGCCTTGAAAAAAATACAATTTTAGGTAATAATCCTCTTCGAGGGGGCAACCTCCTTATACCCCACATAAATGTCCAAATACCATATGATTCCAAATGAAAATGTCTACTTGGTATATATAGGAGACTAGGATGTACAATTACAACTAATGGACTCAAGCCGACATAAATAAAATAGCATTACTAATGTAATATGCCCCAATTAAGGGGTAATGAGCCACTATTTAGGGATTAACAAAAAATGTTCTCTCCTTTATATACAAACCTCGGTACTCTTTGGCAAATTATCAGCTTCTTATGTTCCCTAATGATGGGTGGAGTGTCCACTCGAAATGTAGGAGGTTTCAAAACTCCACACACAGTTTTGATCCAGAATACTCTCTAGAATTATGACTAACTGTGAAAACCTACATACTCAAAGTTTTTATATTGTCTTCCATTTGAATGTCATCAGTTTATGGAAGACAGTGAGATGTCATACTTGGGCTAGTTTTGTAAACATTCATGGTTTATTTTTATAATGTGGTTGTTCCAAATGCACAACTAAGTTTTGTCTTAATCTTATTGTTAGTTGTAAGGAATTGTTGCTTCAAATGATGGGGGTCATAACCAATCTTGCACTGGAAAAGAATCCATTATGGAGCAATTCAACATGGACATGAAAGTCACATTTTCAGTTGAATAGTTGGTTGGAACATAACACAAGCTTGTATTTGCACTAGACACATGCATTAGTCTAAAATGAGGAAAGATATGGAGCCTAGCTAATTATAATGACTCTCGAGCAAGAAAAAGATGAAATTCTGAAAATGATCCTTAAACTATTTCTTTTTTTTGTTAAGGCCCCAGGAGAGCATTAATGAACATATAGTTTACCTTTATATGGCCATGGCCTATATAGTTGAACAATTTTTATGTCACCTCCTATGGCTCCTCTCAAAGGATCTCTTTGCAGTGCTATCAATCACACTCTAAGTGTATCATTTCATTTATCCTTGAAATATAAAGATAGGATTTTTATCTGGAAATTTTTTTATATAGGTATTTTTTTCTAAGGAAAAAAGCATAATGTATTAATTCAAAAAATAACAATGCATCCCATTCAAGAACTATGTGGAAGCACAATTGTATGCAGATCCATATAGGCCTAAGTGAGCCCTAGAAACAATATATATGACTATATACAAACCGGGGTGGTAGATGTGGTGGAGATCTTCTTTGATTTTGATGGAATTCAAGAAGTTGCGTTTAAATGGAGGATGCATATAACCAGAAACAATCATCCTAAGGCCCTCACTTTTTTTCAAGGGTTAAAGCAAATTAACCCTAGGAGAAACAACAACATTTTAATTATTGGATATTCCACTATAATAATTAGACTTATGAATAAATCGACTACTCCCGCTAACAAACAAAATTTCCAGGCTCGTTATAAGAATTCAAAAGGAAATTTTTCAATTTGAATCCAGATACTTATACCATGTTTTAAGGGATCATAATAAGAAGGAAGATCATCTAGCCAATGCAGTAGTTCTCATCTTATAGAAGGAATCATTAGAAGTAACACGGGGTTAATCATCAACTCCACTCCTTAATTAATTTAGTATGGTCTCATCAAGCACTTACATTCCCTTCATGTATCATCCCAATGCGTAGAGAGAAATTAATGTGCAAGAGCGCAAATCAAAGGATACTATGAATAAAGTACATTTACACACTTTATTCACGACTCAATGTTGACATTATCAACCTTAAGTGGTCATAAGGATGCATGCAGTTGGGATATTGGAATTTGCAGTGGCAGGAAATGAAATATTTGGTTCAGGGAATGACCTTCTAGAATTCAAGCACTTGTTCATGTAGATTCATTTGGGCATACCTCTCTTTATCTCATTTGTTAATCCAATAAGTAAAGGAAACTTTGGACATATCTCTCTAGTAATATCAATCTAATTTTTCAAATGTATTTTGGATTATGAAATTAGTTTGGGGTTGGAGTCTGACGTAAGGAGTGCAAGCAAAGTGGGATTTTGGAGGCCAAGTCGAGTTCTTTGGATTGGGTGGCTAGGTCCTTGGCTTCTTGTCTTGGTGCCTCCAACACTCGCTAGATTTCTAAAATTAGTCCTCTCTCTCTTTGTGATTTTGGTGAATTCCTTATTATTTGGACTTTGAATTTGGTGGGTAAGAAAATCAAAGAGCCCTTATGGAATTTTTGTTGGGTAGCTTTGTGTTTTTTCTCTTTGGTATCTAGGAATTTGGTCTAGAACATTTGGTGTTGGGGTCAAATGGATAATTTGGAAAATCATCCTAACCAATGGTGTCGCTCTCTATGTGACTATTGATCTACATTTGTTCATCAATGTTAGTGCATACATATCCATCCTCGGTCTTTTTCCTTTTCTTTCTTTGTTCTTTGTATTTTATTTACTTAGTCATTTTTCTCTTTCAATTGCGGGTTGTGGATCATGCTACCATCAAATCCCCAGGACCTCAGACCCACAAGCCCGTGTAACTTTACTTAGTCACATTTTATTTTCTTACAATCCCAACACTTAGTCATTTTTATGTGTTGTAGGAGACCAACCCATTCTTGTCTCACAAATCCCCATATCTCATAACTCGTAATCGTACATCACTCAAAATTACCTTTTCTACCTCCATGTCCTCCATATTGCACTTTTTACCTTTTTATACTTATCCATTTCTTTGAATGGGGATGCGGGACACCCACCTTCTCCACTTACATTTTTCCCTTATGCTCGTGTCCCGCAACTCACAATAGTGTGTTCTATAGAATGACCCATTCAGTTATGCGGCCCACAATACGGCCTCTTCTCATACTTGTTTTATTTTCTCATTGCAGATGTGGGATTCATACCTTCTTACCTTTTTTCATTTCCCATGTCTCGTGTGTCGCATCCCGCAATGTCGCATTCACCATATTGCACTCTTTGTTTCCTTTTTTCACTTCCATACTTAACCATTTTCAATCTTCCATGACATCACATAACCATTTCCCAAACACATTTATTTCCCTTCCACCGCGGCAGCCGCCACTTTTTTGTATCTAATATTGTTATTAAAGTGGAAAATATGTCACAAAGCTTTGTAATAAATTATAAATCTTACCATGCAAGCCAACAACTTTGAAATAAGAGCTATGGTGGGTAATAATTAAGGCAATACATGGTAAATTTAATAAAGGATTAATACGCCATGTTGTAAAAATGTTATATCGACAATAGCACCACCTATTTGTAAGAATTGAAAGCAGTGAAAAATTATGTCAAGTAGAAGAAAGGACTTGTATTGTGGAGATACACTTAATACTCTCAAACATGAAGATCATGAGTTCCAATGGTCACAAGATTACAAGTGGTAAAAGGATCTCCCTCCCGCCAAGAAGGAAACAAACCAATTTTGGAGCTCAAGAATAGCACTAGTTGTCTTTGTACCTAAGGTGATGGATTTCAAAGAGACGGTTCTCTGGTGTGAAGACAAATTTGATACAGAAAGAAGAAGAATTCAAGATTGGGAGAATTTGCCCATCTCCTTAGCTCCTTCAGTTTTCACAAGAATGTTATAACTCCCAAATCCCACCATGTAGTTCAAGAATGAGTGTTGGTGAAATATCTCCCCTAAAGATAGGTGAAATATCCCTTGGATTACAAACCCCTATACCAAGACAAAAACACTACAAGTGGACACTAACATCCCTTTGAATTCAATTTAACCAATCAGAAAGAGAGGGGCAAAAAGGTTGTGATGCACCTTGTTTCGAAGCTTGTCCTTGCTTCTTCCAATCCGAGCTTGATCTCCAAAATACCTATCACAACTTGATACATGTTATGGGAAGCAAAGAGAAACAAATATCTCCTACTCTAGTGGATTAGGTAAAGAAAATTCATCTACAAAGATTGAAGGAACAATGGACAAGCACATGTAAGAATACACAAGATTGAAGGGAATAGGCCAAGTATATTCAAATGAGAACCCAAACAGAATACTTCAAAACCATGGATGATAATGCAGCACTTATCCAATCTCTTTGTGTCCATCCCTTGCACGAATCTACCAATATCAAAGGTTTGATACCTGAAAACTTCCTTTGATATTAGAGGTTTGATATGTTCCAATCCTTCCTTTTTAACCTTGGAAATCCCTCAATATATCGGCTTGAGAGGAACAAAAACCATGAGAAAAATGAGGGGTATGGTTGAGGATACGTCCCCTTGATATTTGGATCATATCCTAATGTGAATCCCAAACATCAAGGTTGAACACAACTAACCCAATCTGAAGGAGTTGTCCCATAGATTAAGGTGGAGGAGATCCCCTCTTTCTCTCAATAGGAATGGCACTCCCCCCAGTGAGAGACAGATTGTCATTCACCAAAAGTGGTGCTCCCTATACATGGGAAGGGGAGCATTGGTGCTCCCTACACATGGCCAGGGGGCGCCACCCTTCATAAATGCTCATAAATTCTCAAAACTAGATCGAATTTTCCAAGGAAAAAATGTGTTTTGACCTAGAAATGATGGGTTTCATCCTCCCATATGACTTAGGGGTCATGAACAACTATTTTAATGGTGTTAAAGGGTGGTGACACCTAATAAAGTGAATTTGACACTTGGGAAGGTGCATACGACACTTGTGACAATGCATGCGACACTTATTGAGGTGCATACGTCACTTTGTGACACTTTGTGACACTTGCGACACTTAGGGTGCGTAACTCAAGTGTGACATTTTGATGTGTAACAAATGTCCCCTAAAGTGTGAGGTTAGAAGAGAAAATGATGGCCGAAACACTTTACAAATTCTTCAATGCAAGGGTGTTGGAGTGGGAGAACCTGGAAGAAGCCACAAACAAACATCAAATAGTATTAATATATGTTCCATTTCCAAGGTAGGCATACCTATGCTCAGAATGCGAGATGAGTCAAAGCACAGCCTATGACTAATACACTACGGATCCATGAAAATACTGACTAAGGATATGGCCACCAGAAATACAATGTGGATCCATACCTCCATGATATGAACTGGTCGTAGCCACGAAAATACATAGTGGAGCTATGAAATGACAAAACATAGTCATGAACCAATACAATGTGGATCTATGTGACAGTATATATATCAGTAATATTTCCAGCATGGTGATTATACTAAAATATTTTACATTCTCAAATGATATCCATCACAACTTAGGCAAAGCAAATAATAGAGTGAACGCCTAACCCAGGGTCTTCGTCCCGATCCTCATATGGTATGAATATAACCATGTGAATAGATGATTTGATGTCGAACATGGTAGAAACCACTTGATTACTAGTCATTTATGTAAACTGTTAACAAGTGCGAGGGAAATCACCAATGATGTCAATGAATCCCAAGGTACCCTAGTACATTCCAGTGAATGTGAATAAATGAGATGAGATCGAACATTCGTGGAATCATCCGAACAGAGGTCATTAATGTAAACCCATTTTCAAAAGAGAGGAGGCATTTCATTTAGGCATGCAAGTCTTGAGGTACTAACTGGTTTCTAAGTCTAATTCTCAAATCATGTGTTGAATTCGATAGGAAAAGACTCATCGAAGGAGGACCTTGATGTATCCCTCGTCATCGACATGAAACTGACACAGGAAAGTGTTATAAGATGGTGAATCGAATGAGTATGGACTGGAAAAAAAATGGAAATTGGTAATACTACAGATGCATGGTTTGAAGTGAAACTTCCCTTGAACATGATGAGGCACAAAAACTGACTTGGCAGCATTGACTCAATGAGTACCAAGAATGTAATGTGACGACAATAAGAGCACTCTTCGACTAGACGAAAAAGTATGGTGACACAGGGAATTGGTATGACTCACAGACAAGCGGATTACCCAATTGTAAGAGGAGACGCGAACAGGTGCCATGTTCAAGGGAGACAACAATAGTTTCCATAAATATTTCAAAACACTTGACCCACTTCCTTCATTTTTCCCCCATCCAAATAGATGAGTACCTCTTTCTTTTTTACGAGCTTGAGGAGGGTAACAGATGATCGATATAGTTCATCCTTTAGATGAGTCCCTCGAAATATGTTTAACGAACCTAAGGAAAGGGGGTTTGGTCCCAAATGGGTCATGGAGATTGGACTCACATAGATCCTTCAATGCATAGTTTTGTGAGCCCAAACAAGGTAAAATCGGTGGTTTTCCATGTTTAGAGAGTCTGAAAAGAACTTAAAGATGACTCCATGGATGATTTTTTCGTAAATTTAGTCTCCTAAGCCTGAAAAAAGTGTAAAACAATACAGGGGAGAACTCTTCTAATCATGCTTGATTAGAGAAGTCTTTTTTCATTATTAGTCTTGCGAGGCCAAAAAATAGATAAATTACCACTCGTAAGACGCCCTTTCAAACCTTTTAACGAGTGTGAAAGGAAGCAATGTCACTCGGAAATTTTTTCATGTTTATGGAGTCTGAAAAGAGATTAAAAGAAACTCGGAAGAGTTCCCAACATAATGTCCAAAGGTTTTGAACGAGACCCATGGATAGTTGGTACTTTGCCCCTAGTTGTGTGATAGAAGCTAGTGTCTTTACTCTAGCATGATGTCTAGAGGCTAGAGACCTTCCCCCCCCCCCAAGATTAATTTCATCCATCGATGCTTATGTTGTCATCGATTTCTATACCAGATGGAGAAAAAGGGTCAACAAAGAAAGGCAGGTGAAAAGAAGGTTAAGTTATGAGATCTAGGGAAAGACTTGACTCAACATCTACGAGATCTGGCGAAAGACTCAAGTAAACTGGAGAGACGGTTGTTTCATTTTTTAAGGAGATTGACACAGGAAAAGAATTATGCTCATGACCTCTAGGTTAGTTTCCTAGACCTCTATTTCATTTTTTAGCGAGCTTGACACGGGAACAGGAACTCTACTCAAACCAGGTTTGAGCATAGTTTATTTGTTGTCTCCAAAATCCTTGGCGAAACTTAATACATGCAATGGGACACAAAGATAAAATAATTTCTCCTACTCTAGTGGATTAGGTAAATAAAATTCATCTACAAAGATTGAAGGAATAGTAGACAAGCACATGCAAGAATACACAAGATTGAAGGAAATATTCCAATTATATTCAAATGAGAACCCAAAGAGAATACTTTCAAATCATGGATGATGATGCAGCCTCTCCAAGCTCTCCTCATCCATCCCTTGCATGAATATACCAATATCAAATTTTTTATACTTGAAAACTTCCTCTGAGATCAGAGGTTTGATATGCTCCATCCTTATTTTTTCACCTTGGAAAGCCCTCAATATATAGGCTTGAGAGGCACAACAACCATGATCAAATGAGGGGTATGGTTGAGGATATGGTTCCTTGAGCTTTGGATCAGATCTTAAAGTGAATCCCAAACATGAGGGTCGAACACAACTAACCCAATTTGAATGAGTTGGCCCATAGATTAAGGTGGAGGAGATCCCCCTTTCTCTCAACAAGAATGGCACTCCCCC
>ML799418.1:62622-81438 GCA_009831015.1 Picea engelmannii
CCAATAGTGGCACTCCCTATATATGGGTAGGGGAGCATTGGTTCTCCCTACACATGGTCAGGGGGGTTCCACCCTTCATAAATGCTCAAAAATGGGTCAAATTTTCCAAGGAAAAGATATTTTTTGACCTAGAAATGATGGGTTTCCTCCTCCCATATGACTTAGGGGTCATGAAAAAATATTTTATTGGTGTCAAGGGGTGGAAACACCTCATAAAGTGAATGCAATACTTGGTAAGGTTCATATGACACTTGTGACAGTGCATGTGACACTTACTGAGGTGCATACGTCACTTTGCAACACTTGCGACACTTAGGGTGTGTAACTCAAGTGTGACATTTTTATGTGTAATAATGAGGAAGCCAATGAATTTATTAAGGAACACATAGGAGGAGCAGAGCTCCTCGAGAAATATCTGTCTGACCCAAGAATTGATACTAATTTCTCTCAGATTGAGGTAAGTTATTTAAAATATCCCTACAAAGAATTTGCCTGGTTGTTTGCCCATATAATTGGACTGGAGTCCACGGCCTCTGTGCTGAAAAATATTGTTTATATTATCCACTTTGTTGTGCATGAGAACACCCTAATTGATTTGGTCCGGATTATTTCAAATGAAATTTCATTTCAATTGGATGGTTTGAAAAGAACTCAAAAATTCTATGTGACTTCTTATTTGGTATTTTCCATAACCTACTGCCACATCTTATAAGACTTGTCAAGGACAAGGAGTGTCATTTTCAAGGTGGAACCAGTCTTTGTATTGTATCTATCCTTATGGAGACATAAATCTCAATACTATTTCTACCTAGTCCACAACATTTTTATATATGATCTCAAAAAAAATAATCTTTGGTCCTAACACATCAAGACTGTCACTTGAGGTTGTCACTTTTCTTGTAGAGAAAGGAATTTTTGAGACTACAGAGGATTTCGATGTTCTAAGATTATTCGGTTTCCAAGGTAAACCCTTCTTGCTCCCCTTTTATGTATCTAATAGACACTTTGTTATCGAAGTATGCAGAAAGTACAGTTATTATGCACACTTCTTTAATGAAAAAAGAAAGAAGCAATTCATTCCATTTCCCTGGAGAGTTGGATAAATTTTTGTCAAGCATATTTCTCATTTGGATGAATTTGCAAGACAATTTAACCAACTTATCCTAAAGGAAGATAAATGCATCAATGGTTTTAACCCTAATGACCTATTTTCAACACACATGTCCCTGGTGGGATATTCTTCTTATTTCTGTAATTCTAAACAATTCAAGGAAGGAGGAGGAGACAATCAAAATATCCCTGAGACCTTAGTTGATGAAGCCCTAAATTAAATCGAAGTGTTAACTAGCACTAATGAGTGTTACAAACAAAAGGGCAGAGAAGTAACAAACAAAAACCCCAATTCACCCAGTGTTTCAAAAAGAACTACTCTTGCTAAAACAAAACCTAGAAGTAGCGGTCGAGAAACAAGAAAAACACCTGCCGAAAATTTAGATGATGGCAATGACAAAAACCCTACGAATAAAAATTTCTAAAAATATCATGTTGTGCATACTTATACAAAAATAAAGAGAGTCTCAGAAAACAGGACTGGAAATACCTTGAATTGAAGTAAGTCCTTGAGCTATGGATGTAGAGGAAGTGTTAGAAGAACCCAGTTGGTCAAAAAAACAACTATTGGAAACTCAAGAAATTGTTGAGGCTTTGGTTACCCAAGTACCAAAGATATTTGAAGAAGAATCGGTCACCCTTCACCATGTGGCCTACCATAAAAATTACAAAAAACTGTTAATAGAGAAGTTTAACATTAAAAATAAGAAAATGTCTGAAAAATGGAAATCACAAATTGATTTCCATGGGATTATGCCCTCAAAAGTTGTATATTTTCATGAAGCAATCGAGAAAGCACTAAAAGAATCCATTTTTTATATTGAGAAAGAAAATTTAATGCTAAAAGAAAAAAATAAAGCAATTAGAGAAACCTTTAATTCCAAAACCATTGTTTGCTAAGCCATTAACTGCAATTCAACCAACACTTACCCTTGAGGATATCCCAGAAAGAAGCAATAACTTGAAATGATCATCTAGTCTCCTATTGGTTGTGTGAAAATATTTTGGATATGGAATTCAAAAAATAATATACCTAATCCATGAAATCTGGGAGCTAACACTGAGCTCAACTAGTTTTTCAACAAGAATTATGCATTTTAGAGAATATCTCCAAAAGGATCTAGAGAATGATGAAGGTTTGTACAAGAGACTGTGAGAACCTTTGCAACAAAAGTTTTCAAGTTTAAGTGACACCCACAAAAGAGAACAAAATCTTCCCTCTAGTATCCAAATGAAACAAATCAATGCTTGTTGGTTGAAAAAGAATTAAAATTTGAAGGGAAATGTTGTTTGAATTAGATGTTGTGAAAATAAAGAGAGGTGACATGTTTCTAAAACTTGTTGATCTTATAAAAGAACTAGATGGACCAAATTTATTAATGGATACCACACTTATGTCTAAAGAGAAACTACGGAACAACTTGAAGTATTAAAGGTTGCATGGGAAAGTGAGTTTACTGACTCAATTGAATTCTCTAAAGATGAGTTTGAAAGGTGGTTTGTCTGATACATCAATAAGAATGACGATATCGAGGATACATTGCACCAGCTAAGTATTTAAATAAGGAGAAATGGAGAATGAACTATTTGATATAAAAACCTTGCACGAAATAATGGTCGCTCCGATGAGGAAGTATATAGAAGAATGGTAAATAAAATCTTTGGCTAAGATCATCGAGACAGATCAACATGAAGCAATTACAATGGTCATTCCACCTCCAACACAACAATATCCATCTATAAAAGATGTTTCAGCAAGCAAGTAAAGGGTTTGAATATTTCCATCATAGTAATTCAAGTAGAAACCTTGTTCTTTCCCTTGCCATATTTCTTTTTCAACCATTTTTCATTTCGAATTTTATGTTCCCAATAACCTATGAAACCTAAGGTTGAACCTTGACTATTTCTCTTGTGTCTTCTAGGTCTCTCTTTCATTTTATGGTCTGCGGGAGCTCCATCACAGTCCTCTTTGAAGGAAAAACACAATCTATTTTATTGTTCACCCATGACAATACTCTTTATTTATTTAAAGACATCTATTATTTTTTTGAGGTTCCTAGACAACTAGTTTGAGACATAACATTATTTATTTCTCAAGACTTTGAATTTAAGCATAAGATTTCAAATGTGTGTCTATCAGAATCTTTATTGGGTTTAATGAAATGATCATTTAAGTTCTCTGTTATATGCGGTCCATACTTTCCATTCCCTTTTGTTGAATATTGTGTGCTACTTTGATGAATGTTGTGATGGAAATGTTGTCCTATTTTACTACATACTCTTTTGGTTTGTAATCTTGTAACATATTGTAAATATGTGCTTTCTACAAGATACATGGTCCCTTCTCAGGTATTCTTTGCATGTGAATATTTATTTCAAGAATAATCCTAGTCCTCTCTCAGGAATTTTATTTTTTCTTGTATATTATTTGAAATAAAAGAGTACCACATCTTTAAAAAGACAAGGGGATTTATCCTCATGAGGTTGACTTAAAGATCGTAAAATTTCTTTTAGATCTATAGTCACATATTTGAAATTTAAAGGGCCATGTGGAGGCATGAGAACCTCATTTCCGGTGACGTGAATTATATATTCTTTGTAACATCTAAATTGTATGGGCATGGGGAAACCTGTAATAAGGAGTACGATATTCTAATGGAGATGATACTACAACAACAACAAAAAATGCAAGCTCTTGAGGAAGAATGTAGTATGTTTAGGGAACTGGTTTCTAACCAGGACAAGTCCTCCCAATATATAGCTTTGAACATTGGAATATCGATGGGATTAGCCTTGGGGGATTTAAAGGAAGAATAAATTGTTCATCAATTGTATGAAGATGTGTACATTGAAGCACATGAATCACATTAGTCCCATGTTGGGAAAGGTCAGGGCCACACCAACCATGTATTTCATTAATTCATGGTATTTTTTAATGTTTTGATGTTTTGCAAAGTAGAGTTGATATTAGGAGTTTTTTCTTCAAATTTATACTGGCATAAGTTTATGGTCATCCTATGTAAAGAATTTTTTTTTTTGTGAAACAATCCATCAGTACTTTGCTTGGCTTCTGAATTATAGTCATATAGACATCTAATTTCTTGTATTATTATGCTTACTAGTGAAGTTGTAGATATTTTTATAACACAAAATATATTCATTTTGTTTACACACACATATCAATTTTCTGCATCAACAATTGCAACTACAAAAACCATTTGAATTTAATTCTTGCATATATGTATACCATTGTTGGAGTGGGTTTTCGCAGGGCCCTAGGTTGACATTTTTCTCTGACGTTGGAATGACCCTCATCGCATGTGGGGCTAGCCCCAGGTCGTGCCATGATGTCTTGTGATGACGAGGACCTGTTGGACTATAGGGAGGACCCACTATAGGATACTAACATCTAGTCTTCCCTGGTCCCATCAACATCCTCGATCCTTGTGGATTGTCCTAAAGTTCCCCCTCCTAACGTCACCTTCCTCCCTCATCCCTTGACACACCTCGGCCACTCGCTCTCCCCTAACTTCAGCTCATGTGACACTTCTCCTTCTCATTTCAACAGGATGTCTTTTCCATCATTCTCTGGTGTGGCTCATCCACCACAATTTGTTTTTTCCTGTGTGCTTGCTAAAGGGGTCGACTCACTTAAATTTGTGGTAGATTGACCCACACCCTCCACTCTCCTCCATGATGTAGGCACCATAAAAGATCATCTATACATACTTCCATCATATGCGCATTAATTGGAACCGATCCTCCCACAGACCGCTCGATTCATCGAAAATTTCCTCTTAGAAGACCTTCTTCGCAGGGACCTCCCAATATCTACATCTCATTATGTCTCTAACCCTAGATCTGCTGACATGGAGAACAAGAGAAAGACTAAACGGTGCCTAAAGAGGAAGGTCAATACCACAAACCTTATCCTTGGTGAAGACATTTATCTCAATGACATTGCAGCCATGCAATAGGAAACCCTAGTCGGGCATTTTGTAAGTAAGCGGCTTTCTACAAACACTCTCCAACACTGGACAACTCAAAAATGTGTGCTTGTTTAGGGTATGATCTGAAATTTCTGGTCCTGTCCAAGGGATGGATGGCTTGGACTATTTTTAGCCTCATACACTCAAAAAATCTTCCTAGGATGATGGTCCTTCGACACACAAGCTTTGCTCCTCAAGAGATGGTCTGTTGAGTTTGATGCCATCTCAAAAATATTGGAGATCACCCCATTTTGGATTCATATATCTCGTTTCCCCCTAATTTTCTATTCAGATGTTGTCTTCAGAGAAATTGGGAATTCAATCAACTTTTTTTATGAATTCAACCACTCTTAAATCTCTATGGGTTATATGGGCATGGAAAGAATATTGGTGGGGATCAAGTTATTTGATGGCCTAGCAGAGGAAATCGCAATTTCCTTCAAAGGAACCTCCATTATCCAATATCTCGATTATGAATGAATCTCATTCAAGTGTGGACGTTTCCATTCGTATGGTCATATCGCAAAATATTGCACCAAAGTATAAATTGTTGATGTTTTTACTTACACAACTAGCAATTATGGTTCTTCTTTATTATTATAATCATTTAGCACATTAGCTGCATAAATAATATCATTGAAAGAGAGGCAATCACAAAAACAATAGTGACACACAAATTATCCTAGGAAACCCTCATGAGGGAGAAAACCCAACAAAAGCTTCCTCAATATAGATAGACCAAAGATGGAACAGAAGATCCTCCTCTACTCCTCAACTAGGAAAAGTAGCACACCACTTAACCAAGAAATACCAAGACATAGACCAAGATCGCTTCTTGATGTCACCCCCAGTTGCAGCAGCTACTCCTCCAAGACTTGTGCACTCTTTCATATCTGCAGAGCTAGTGTGATGAGTGTATTTAAATGAGACACCATATTCACATATAAATACAAGTTGTGAGGTGGCGCTAGGGTTGTGACTCTTCACTTGGTGGAGCCAACTTCTCCTAGAAGTGGCTAAAACCACTTTACAATTACTAGGGGATGACTTTACAAATACCACCATATAAATACATGTTGACCAATCCAAAAAAGGGGATTTGATCTTATACAAGACCCGACTTGATCAATCCACAAAAGGGGATTTGATCTATACAGTAATGACTCAAATATAAATAGAATATTCTTCGAAGTTACAATAATTAAACATAAATGAGGCTTCGTGGGGTGAAAAGAGTGTCAGGAGAGGGCATGAACAAAAATTATCCTCGGGTGGTGCAGAATGTCACTCCTATAGAGAGGCCCCCCTCTCCTAAAAAATCCATGGTTCTTCCTCCTTCAGCAAGCACTCCAGCATTACCTTCCTTCTTTGAGCTCATTGATGAACAATCAAGTAAGACACCTTTCTCTTCCCCTGGCCTTATTCTAATTCTAGTTGCTAGTTATTCTTGTGGTTTAGCGCAAATTTCATATTGCGGAGGGTTTTTAGATTCCTCCTTCCTTATAGGATTATCAGGTTTATCTGGCTCCCAGCCTACTCCCTTAATTTATGTTCTTCCCACTAACCTTGTTATTGTCTCTCCCTCCTTGACCTTGATCAATCCTCCTCCCCCCATTTCTCTCTCTGCCCTTCCCACCATCCTCCCCCTGAAATAAATATTTGCTCTCTATCCCACTCCCTATCCTCATCCTTTCAAGGCATATTAGGTGGTATGGGGATTATTGATGATCTAGAACAAAAAACCCCCCTGCAAGGCCAAAATTCCTACCTTTCTATAACACAAAAAAAAACATGTTTGGAAGTCTGATCTCGAAAGCAAAAATATATTTTGGGGGGGCTTGGAGAATCAGCCCCCGTCTTGGTTGCAAAACGATCACTCTCTCTCAAAATTGTTGTGGGTTGGCCTACCTTGCCAAAAATTTATCCATTAATCGCCTCATTGAGCTCCACTCCCCCTCCATTCTCCTTCTCCAAGAGTCTATGATCTCTATTTCCAAGGTGGTACAATCATTATCTACCTCTTTTCCTAGGTGGGACTTCTTCATTCTTGATGCAAATGGGAAATATGGTGGTCTTCTCATAAGGTGGAGGAAATCCTCCTTGAAGCTTCTCAAGTCGTGGGATTCTTCGTCCGTTTTGAGCACCCATTTCTTCTCCAAGGAATTATATCTTGATTTCCTATGCATCAATATTTATGGACCATATTTGGACAGAAAGGACTTCTAGTAAAAAAAATTCTATTCAACTATGTTAAACTAGGATCATGTTTTTATTGGTGGGGCCCTGAACTTAACTCTAGGTGTAGTGTCCCCAAGGCCGAGCCCTTTTGTAAATCTGGTTTATGAAATGAATTGTAAATATGTGTTATAGGCTGGTGAGCCAAGTTTGTATAATTCGGTGGGCTTATGTGATTGTTAGGCTAGAGCGCCTAAGGGTTGTAGGCCAAGGGCCTGATTTTGTACCTGTATGTATGCAGCACATTAATAAAATATAAACACCACCGTGTGTAGGCCGACACGATGAATGAGTGATGGGGGACTAAGCATCCATAGAGAGGGCAAGGGATTAGGGGCTAGAAGGTGGGAAAAGGGGGCTAAGTGTTAATCCTATGGGGCTTAAGCCTTGGGAATAATAATTTAATATTATTCCAAAAGACATGTGAATAATATGTCTTATCCTAAGTTCTTATGGAAGGACAAGCAACTTCCAAATGGAAGGAACACATGCAGTTGCATGGGTGACAAATGTCAACCCTGGCCCATGCAAATAAAGGGCTAAGATGAGTCGTGATTGGGGTTCTCCTTCATTCTACCCAATCTTTTGAACAGTATGTCTGGCCCAACCTCTGTAAGAACATACCCATACACCCTCTAAACAAAGAGCGGTTGTGTTGATTCGGGGAGAGCCTGTGTTAATTTCTGAAAAGATGAAGCATCCTCTGTCTGAGCATCGAGCCTATGCGTGGAGTCTCATCTGAATCCATCTCCATGAGACCATCTACCATTGTTGAACCTGTTGGAAAGCCCGTGTTTGTTTTCCCCGTTGGTTGTTGTGGCCACGTAGTGCTGGACTGCGTGGGGCTTGTTGGCCAGTTGTACAACACTCTCTCCAGGTGAGAGAGGTGATTGAGTTTGGAAGAATAGGTTGTTTTCCTGTGAGTGATTCTCTTCAGGTAAAAGAGGTGATTGAGGTTGGAAGAACAGGTTGTTGGCATGTGAGTGATTCTCTCCAGGTGAGAGAGTGTGCAGAGGAAGGAGAGAGCTCCTGGAAGGAACCCTGTAGCTGCCACAGAGCTCGAAGATTTCTGGTCTGGTCTGTTGTTGAAACCCAAGGCAAGGGAGGTTAGCAGTTGAAGGACTGTCTATGTGACAAAGAAGATGTATACTCTTGGGGTGGAACAGGCATGTGGGGAAGGAGAGCCTATGGGAAGTGGGCATAAGTGGTTCCTGGGAGAGAATTCCTTCCTTGTGACTATATGTTTTCCCTATAACCTCAGCCTAGCCTAGGATTCCTTGCCTTGGGGTGGAGCTTAGCCCCAGCTCGGGGGTGACCTACTGCTGAGCTTAAGGAGCAGTGTGGTCTAAGGTTGGGAGGTTCATGGAAGGCTTGCACGTGGTTGGTGGAATCACCAAGGTTTTCAAAGATAAGTATCAGATGATGTTTTATTCATGATTCTGCATCTCTATGTAGTTATAATTATCATGTATTCTGTTGTGCATATGAATTAATGTTAATTCCATGTTTAAAAATTATGATAGCAGTAATTTTTTACTTACTCTGAGCTTAAATGTATTTATGTGCTTAAATGCATGTGGATTATATAATGCCTGTATGAGCTAATTGTAAAAAGTAGTGTTAACTTGTTTTAAATGCATGTTGTTAATTGAGCATGAGAATGTTGCTATTCCGCGAAGTATGGTGACAGAAAGTTTGCCACAATTTGGTATCAAAGACAAGGTTTCGACACTGATCCTAGATGGGACAGTTGCGTGGTCTTTGGACCGAGGGTGTGAGGAGAAATTGTGTCTGGAGAACTGATTTCGGACCTTGGAATGCTCCAGATGTGTCAAGGAGTTACTTGACGTGCTTACAAGCTCAGAAGGTATAGCGGTGTGGTGAAACCATAGCTGGTGTGGTATATGGCCACAGGGAGAGAGGAATCCACACTAGAAGTACTGGAGCCTTAGGATTTGTTCAGAAGGGAAGGTGAACCCTCGTGACCATCGGATCTGGAAAGTGTGCGCAAGGTTTAAAAACCCTTTTGAGTTGCACAAGAGCGTGGGAATCATGCTACGCGAACTCCCGAAAACCCAAGAAGATCTACATTGTAGATCTGGGAGGAAGGCTCGATCGTTAGATTTGGCGGAGTCACGCTCGAGTTAGTCACAAAAACCTTTTGGATTTCGCAAAGACAGGAGATGGGAAGTGAGGGAGGTGAACACCTCTGAAACCCGAAACCCTAAATCCCGAAACGATCCACACCGTAGATCGTAGGAAGGGAGTTGACCGTCGGATCAAGTTGACGAGTAAACTGTAATTTCGGGATTTCAGCAAATGGAAGTTCAAGATGTGGGATACATGGACTCCCAATTCCCAAAACCCCAAAACAATGAAAAGATCTGCGTCGTAGATCTGAGAGGGGACCTAATCGTTGGATTTTTTCTTGGAATGAACGTGGGTGCATGGATGTGCACCGTGTGCCAAATATTTGAGAAGGCAGGCGAGAGCAGTGGGACCCGAAGACGTCATCGATGGTGACATGGATCCTCCGGAACGTGCCACGCACCATTGTGATTAAGGGCGACAACTGTGTTGTGGGCCAGGAGAGCAAGGAAACCGAAAGTTCGGATTTCAGCAATTGTAGTGATAAGAAGTTGGGAGTCACTGCATAGTGAACTCCCGGATACCGAAAACCTAAAGTCCCAAAGTCCCGAATCCATCGGAGACTGAAGAACCGTAACAGGTTTTAAGGGTGACAACTGTGTTGTGGGCTTGGAGAGCAAGGAAACCGAAATTTTGGATTTCGGGGTTGTAGCGACAGAAGGTTAGGAGTCATTGCATAGTGAACTCCCGGGTACCGAAAACCCAAAGTCCCAAAAATTGCAGAGCTGAATAGAGCTTAGAAAACTTTGTGAAGTCAAAACATTTTTTCTTGTTCACGTTGGCTTATGAATGTTGTAAGTTTTCTTGAAGGTTTAAGGGCCTAACAAACTTCGGACTGATTGCACATTGTGCGTGCAGAGTTCAACGAGTGTCAGGACAGCCAAGAATAGATGTCGAGTAAGGAAATGGAAGAGGTGCAGAGTGCCTCCATTTCATAGGACGAAAGAGAAGGAAAAGATGTCAACTTAGGAGTCGAAGGAACAAACTCTAATGGGCACAGAAAAAAGATAGATAAAGAAGGACGTATGATGAAACTCATTGAAAAATTGCAGAAAGATGCCCAGGCTCGCCAAGTTGATAGCTGAAAGCTCATGAAAATCAGGGATCGGCAGGGTGAATTCAACTTTAAAATGTTGGAGAGCCTGGAAAGAATAGAAAAAAAAATGGAAAAAGAGAGTGACACAAGAAGATCAAGAAGTGTCATAACCCCTAAGAGGAGAGGAAGATTGAGGAGTGGTAGCAGACATTATTGTCTCTCCCCGAAGAATTCTAGCAGGGAAACACGCAGTTGTTCAAGCCTGTCCCCTACCAGAAAACACCGAAAATCTGGAAAGGATGAATTGAAAGGGGAGATGAAGTAGATCAAGCCTCCAACATTTTATGGAGAACATAAGAAGGAGGAAGATGTCAAGACATGGTTGCTTGGCATGAAGAAATATTTCCAATTGCATAACTACTCCACTCATGCAGAAGGAAGAATTGTGATGTACCAGCTAAAAGGAAAAGCATCCATGTGGTGGGATCAGTTTGTGCAAGTGAAGCACATCAGAGAGAAAGATATCACTTGGAAGGAGTTTAAGAGGTATTTCGAGAAGAAATACCTGACCAAAAGATATTATGACAAAAAGATGAAGGAGTTCTTCGAACTCAAGCTAGGCAGCATGACCATTGATGAGTAAGAGCGAAGTTTCTTGGAACTACTGAAGTATGTTCCATTCATCAAAGACAAGACTGTCAAGATTCAGAGGTATCTGAGTGGACTGCCACCTTCCATCGGTGATAAGATTTAGTATGATGATCCTAAGACTATGGAAGAAACAATAAGAAGAGCGAAATTCTTGTATGAACAGCAAATAGAAAAGCCTACCTTTCGGAAGGCTTGGGAAGACCAGAAGAGGTTTAAGAAGGAACAGAGGCAGAAGGGAAACAAGCCTCCCTTTTTCAGAAACAATCATCATGGACAGTCATCTTTTAGAGAGCCCAGGAAGGCTGAAGTGAGTGAACAAATGCCCAAACTGTCACCTATGGAGTGTTGGGGCTGTAAAGGGAACCATAGGTATAGAGATTGCCCCCACAGAAAAGATAAAGCGAGAACCGTCCACAATGTTCAGCAAGTTGAGACAGTGGAGGATATGGGCAGCAGAATGCCAAGGATATATGCAGCCCTGGACAACAAGCAAGCAGAATTTCAATCGCACATGATTAAAGTGGAAGGTATGATTAACAACCGACCACTAATTATTTTAATTGATTCAGGGGCTAGCCATAGTTATGTAGATCCTAGGGTGGTGGAAAGTTTGTGTTTATCAAGAAGAAAACATGAAAATTCTTGGTTAGTGCAGTTGGCTACAGGAACCAAGAGGAAGGTCATGGAATTGGTTAAATCCTATTCGATAGACATGAATGGATTGAGCACAAAGGCTGAATTGAATGTTCTGCCTTTAGGCTCTTATGACTGCTTAATTGGGATGGACTGGTTGGACCAGCACCATGCCCTCCTGGACTGTCGTAACAAGAGGTTTACATGCCTAGATGAAGAGGGAAATCGGAAAACAATCCAAGGAATTCCCACAGTTGTGGTTGTCAGAGAAATCTCAGCCATGCAGCTGAAGAAGTGCTACAGGAAGGGATGTCAATTATTTGTAGCTTGTGTGGAAGAAGCATCCATAGATGCAGTCTCAAAGATTGGAGACCATGAGGTACTCACAGAGTTCAAAGATGTATTTCAGTAGGTACCTGGACTACCTTCGAAGAGGGACATCGATTTTTCTATAGATTTGATGTCTAGAGTAGATCCAGTTTTGAAGGCTCCTTATAAAATGAGTATGCCAGAGCTGAAAGAGTTGCAATTGCAGCTTGAAGAGATTTTGAAGAAGGGGTACATTCTCCCAAGCGTGTCACCTTGGGGTGCCCCGGTCCTATTCGTGAAGAAGAAAGATGGGATGTTGAGGTTGTGCATTGATTTCTGATAGTTGAATAAGGTAACTGTCAAGAACAAGTATCCTCTGCCAAGGATTGATGATCTTTTCGATCAGTTGAAGGGTGCGAGAATATTTTTGAAGATAGATCTCAGATCGATATATCACTAGGTAAGAATAAAGGATGAGAACATCAACAAGACCGCCTTTAGAACAAGGTATGGTCATTATGAATTCACAGTGGTGTCGTTTGGGCTGACAAACGCACCTGTTGTTTTCATGTGCTTAATGAATGGTGTATTCAGGGACTATTTAGACAAGTTTGTCATAGTCTTCCTGAATGACATCTTGGTGTATTCCAAGTCAGAGGAAGAGCATGAACAAGACTTGAGAATGGTTATGCGAGTGTTGAGAGAACACCAGTTGTATGCCAAGCTGAGAAAATGCTCATTTTATCAAAGGCAGATCCATTACTTGGGACATATTATTTCAGAAAAAGGGATCGTTGTGGATCCTGAAAAGGTTGAGACCATCCGAGAATGGTCATCACCTAGGAATGTGGTGGAAGTTAGATCTTTTATGGGTCTGGTAAGCTATTACAGAAGTTTTATAGCAGGGTTCTCAAAGTTAGCTCACCCTATTACTTCCTTGCAAAGGAAGGAGAAGAAGTTTCAGTGGACTGAAGAGTGTGAGAACAGTTTCCAGCGATTAAAGCAGTTGTTAACCAGCGCTCCAATCCTGAGGATTGCAGATCCAAATATGGATTTCGTGGTGTGCACAGATGCGTGTAAGGAGGGGTTGGGAGGAGTTCTCAGCCAAGAGGGATTTATAATCTGTTATGAGTCCAAGAAGCTGAAAGAGCATGAAAGGAATTATGCCACTCATGATTTGGAGTTGGCAGCAATCGTCCACGCTCTGAGGAAATGGAGACATTACCTCATGGGAAGGAGATTCGAATTGAAAACAAACCACAATGGTCTGAAGTACTTATTTTATCAACCGACTTTAAATGCCAGGCAAACTAGATGGCTGGAATTTCTGTGTGAATATGAATTTGATATCAAGCATATCAAGGGTAAGGAAAATAAGGTGGTTGATGCACTCAGCAGAAAAGTGCATGACTTACATGCTACAACCATTAGTATGTACAGGATTGATATCAGGGATAGACTTCTAGAAGCTGCAAATGTTGATTTGCAGTTCAGAGATTTGGTAGCAAAGCTACAACAGCGTGAGAGACCACAGACCAAGGAAAGTTACACCTTGGAAGCTGATGGCTTACTTCTATATAAAAACAGAGTGTACATACACAATGTCCAAGAATTGAAGCTGGCAATTCTAAAAGAAATGCATAACGTGACGTATGTCGGACATCTTGGTTATCAGAAGACTGTAGCAGCAGTCAAAAACCATTATTATTGGCCGGGTATGAAGAAAGAAATTGCTGAGTACATCGCCAAATGTATGGAGTGCCAGAAAGTTAAGGCGGAGCATAGGCACCCAGCAGGGTTGCTACAACCTTTACCCATTCCTGAGTGGAAATGGGAAGTGGTGACAATGGATTTTATTATGGGATTACCCAGAACAAGCAAGCAGCATGATTCAATCATGGTGGTGGTGGACAAACTTACAAAAGATGCCCATTTTATTCCACTAAAAACCACCCACAAGGCAGCAAATGTTGTTGATATCTTCTTAAAAGAAGTGGCACGCTTGCATGGAATTCCTAAGATGATTGTGTCTGATAGGGACCCGAAATTCACCTCGAATTTCTGGAAATGACTGTTCAAAGGATTCGGAACGAATCTTAACTTTAGTACAGTGTATCATCCTGAGTTTGATGGACAAACAAAAAGGGTGAAAAGAGTAATAGAAGACATATTGAGAATGTATGTGATGGATAAACCATCAAGGTGGGAAGACTACCTGCATTTGGTAGAATTTGCCTACAATAATGGGTATCATACATCGTTGAAGATGAGCTCATTCAAAGAACTTTATGGAATAAAGTGAAACACTCCAGTGAGTTGGGATAATCCAGCTGAGAGAGCAGTAGTTGGGCATGAGCTGCTCAAAGAGATGGAAGACCAAATGATAAGAATTAAACAGAATCTAAAAGCTTCCCAGAACAGGCAGAGAAGTTACGCTGATAGTAACGGAACCCATAGAGAATTCAAAGTGGGTGACCACATTTTCCTGAAAGTAAAAACTAACAGAAGTTCCATGAAGTTGGGAAGTTGGGCCAAGTTGGCAGCAAGATTTTGTGGGCCGTTTGAAATCCTGGAAATGATTGGGCCAGTTGCATACATGCTTGCATTACCTGCATCTATGACTGTACATAATGTGTTTCATGTTTCACTGCTTAAGAAATATATACCTGATGCTAATCATGTTATCGATTGGAATGTGAGTCAGGTGGAACCAGAAGGTGTCCTGCAAGTGCATCCTGTGCACGTATTGGACAGGAAAAGCAAACAGCTCTGGAATCGAGCTATAGAGCTTGTAAAGGTCCAGTGGACCTGGTATGGTCCTGAGGACGCAACATGGGAGCATGCAGATGCTATGCAGGCAGAGTACCCGCATCTTTTTGAAATTTTTGAAAATCTTGCAGAGACAGTGTAAGGTTGCACTGAGGACAGTGCGGAAATAAGGGGACGGGGATTGTAGTGTCCCCAAGGCCGAGCCCTTTTGTAAATATGGTTTATGAAATGAATTGTAAATATGTGTTATAGGCTGGTGAGCCAAGTTTGCATAAGTTGGTGGGCTTATGTGATTGTTAGGCCAGAGATCCTAAGGGTTGTAGGCCAAGGGCCTGGTTTTGTATGTGTATGTATGTAGCACATTAATAAAATATAAACACTTACGCGTGCAGGCTGACACGATGAATGAGTGATGGGGGACTAAGCATCCATAGAGAGGGCAAGGGATTAGGGGCTGGAAGGTGGGAAAAGGGGGCTAAGTGTTAAGCCTAGGGGGCTTAAGCCTTGGGAATAATAATTTAATATTATTCCAAAAGACATGTGAATAATATGTCTTATCCTAAGTTCTTTTGGAAGGACAAGCAACTTCCAAATGGAAGGAACACATGCAGTTGCATGGGTGAAAAATGTCAACCTTGGCCCATGCAAATAAAGGGTTGAGATGAGCTGTGATGGGGGTTCTCCTTCATTCTACCCAATCTTCTGAATGGTACGTCCAGCCCAACCTCTGTAAGAACATACCCATACACCCTCTGAACAAAGAGAGGCTGTGTTGATTCGGGGAGAGCCTGTGTTAATTTCTAAAAAGCCGAAGCATCCTCTGTCTGAGCATCGAGCCTATGTGTGGAGTCTCATCCAAAGCCATCTCCGTGAGACCATCCACCATTGTTGAACCTATTGGAAAGCTCGTGTCTATTTTCCCCGTTGGTTGTTGTGGCCACGCAGTGCTGGACTGTGTGGGGCTTGTTGGCCAGTTGTACAACACTCTCTCCAGGTGAGAGAGGTGATTGAGGTTGGAAGAATAAGTTGTTGGCCTGTGAGCAATTCTCTCCAGGTGAAAGAGTTCACGGAGGAAGGAGACAGCTCCTGGAAGGAACCCTGTAGCTGCCACAAAGCTCGGAGATTTCCGGTCTGGTCTGTTGCTGAAACCCAAGGCAAGGGAGGTTAGCAGCCGAAGGACTGTCTAGGTGACAGAGAAGGTGTATACTCCTGGGGTGGAACAAGCATGTGGGGAAGGAGAGCCTGTAGGCAGTGGGCATAAGTGGTTCCTGAGAGAGAATTCCTTCCCTGTGATTGTATGTTTTCCCTGTAACCTCAGCCTAGCCTAGGATTCCTTGCCTTGGGGTGGATCTTAGTCCTAGCTCGGGGGTGAACTACTGCTGAGCTTAAGGAGCAGTGTGGTCTGAGGCTGGGAGGTTCATGGAAAGCCTGCACGTGGTTGGTGGAATCACCAAGGTTTTCAAAGATAAGTATCAGATGATGTTTTATTCATGATTCTGCATCTCTCTGTAGTTATAATTATCATGTATTATGTTGTGCATATGAATTAATGTTAATGCCATGCTTAAAAATTATGATAGCAGTAATTTTTGACTTACTTTGAGCTTAAATGTATTTCTGTGCTTAAATGCATGTGGATTATATAATGCTTGTATGAGCTAATTGTAAAAAGTAGTGTTAACTTGTTTTAAATGCATGTTGTTAATTGAGCATGAGAATGTTGTTATTCCGCGAAGTATGGTGACAGAAAGCTTGCCACACTAGGTGATAGGGAAATTTGGGGTACCTTAGCGAAAAAAGACCCTCTTTCCAATTTATTTATTTAGAAGTTGGACGATGTTGGATTTTTCGACATTTAACCCATCAAATACTTCCCCACATGGAGAAACATGTGCTCTGGGGATGTTATGGTTGCAAAAAGACTTGCGGATTTATTTTTTTCGAACCCCTTCTTCATGGAAATCTGTGCTCCAGATAGTGGGTGACCCCAGGAGGTATCTCAAATCACAATCCCATCCTACTAGAGCTAGCCCACGATAAGAAAAAAAAAAACAGCGCCTTCAAATTCAACCCTCAGTGGCTAGAATCTCAGACATATATAGAAGCTATCAAACAATGTTTTCCCCCCTACAATCCTCTCCTCCCATAATCTCTTGCAATTCAATTCATGTCAAATGTTAAAAGGGAAAAGGAGACCTCCATCTCTTGGAGCAAAAATAGAAAACATGTAGAAGACAAAGCCTTATCTGAAATCGAAGACAAGATGAAGGTTTGGCAGGAGAGGGAAACATATGTGCCCCTTTCAGCAGAGATGAAAGAGGAGTACAAGGCTCTAGATCTTCACGGGAGGAAAATCCTTCTAAATAAGGAAAAAGAGTAGAGAATGAGAAGCAGATCCCTCTGGTTACAAGATGGGGATGAAAACACCAAGTTCTTTCATCACTTTGCAAATGGCAAGAAAATTTCCAACACAATTTGCACTATAGACAAATTGGATGGAACAAAAGAATCTTCTTTTGAAGACATTGCCTGGGAAAGTGCAACGCACTTAGAATTCCTATTCAAAGTTGAATCCATAGTCAATATAGACACTATATGATGGTGAGTCTCTTCCCTGGATTCATCAACCTAAAAGAAAATAACAAACTCGTGGAGGAGATAACAAAGGAATAACTTGAGAAAATCCTTCACATCTTTCAGAAGGACAAAAGCCCAGGGCCGGATGGGTTTCCAATAGAATTATACAAAGGTTATTTTGAGATCATTGGAGATGACCTACTGAAGTTGGTAGAATATACAAGGAATACTTGACAGATTCATGCTCCCTTCAATGCCACTTTTATGTCCTTCATTCCAAAGGTGGAAAACCCAACCAAATTCAAACAATTCAGGCCTATCTACCTTTGTAACAGCATGTACAAAATCATATCAAAGATCATCACTCCTAGAATTATAGATCACTTGAGTGATAACATATTAGAAGAGTAATTTGGTTTTCTTCAGGGAAGAAAAATTCATCAGGCATTGGCATTGCTCTGGAAGGGTTCCACTCAATCCACAAGCAAAAGAAGAGGGCCATTACCTACAAAGTCGATCTCTCAAAATCCTTTAACAAAGTCAGTATGATTTATATCACATTACTCTTGATTCATTTGGGATTTGGCCACTCCTTTGTCACCTAGGTGATGAATTACATCTCAACCACCATTTTTCACTTCTCATAAACAACTCAACCACCTCTTTCTTCAAATCTGAGTGAGGGATTTGACAAGGATGCCCACTATTCCCGTTGCTTTTCTTGTTGGTTGTTGAAAGCCTCAGCAAGCTAATCCACAAAGAAGCTTCCTCAACAAACCTGAAAGGTATAAATATCAACATAAATTTCTCCTTAACTCACCTCCTTTTTGTAGATGATATTGTTATAACCCTAAATTGCACCACACATGCTTACCTGGCATCAGGCCAGCTCATATCCCTTCATTGCCAAAACACTTGCTGAGAAACCTCTTTGAAAATCCTCTTGGGTCAAGGTACACGCGCCCTAACCCACTACTGCACGCGGGTGAATGCTGGCAGGCCTACTACAGCCCGCGTTTACCTAACAAAACACAAAAATAGGAAAGTTGCCAACGGAACAAAAAGCTATGGGTCAGTTAACTGAAACTCTCGTCCATGCATGGCCAAGAGTTCATCCAAAACCCTAGCTCCTTCTAGCCTATAAAAGAAGGGGTAGGGGTACCATTTGAAGGAGGAAAATTATAGCGAAGAAACTCTGCCCATTTGCTGAATCCATTTGTCCCAACCCTTTAGCCTTTCCTCAAGCCTAAGGAGAATTAACGCAAAGCAGTTGGAGGACATAAGAAGAGGAGGAGCCCAGGATCAGGATCAAGGAGCGGTGGCCGGTCTCGACTTTGATTGTAAGTTGATTCATTTTGA
>ML799418.1:89853-138229 GCA_009831015.1 Picea engelmannii
CTCACTCATTCAGCATATCAGTACAGATTGGTAAAAGATTGGTAATGTATTTCGGCCATCAGATGCTCTTCTGACCTCACACATTAGGGGGCATCTGTTATAACCCTAAATTGCACCACACATGCTTACCTGGCATCAGGCCAGCTCATATCCCTTCATTGCCAAAACACTTGTTGAGAAACCTCTTTGAAAATCCTCTTGGGTCAAGGTACACGCGCCATAACCCACTACTGCACGCGGGTGAACGCTGGCAGGCCTACTACATCCCGCGTTTACCTAACAAAACACAAAAATAGGAAAGTTTCCAACGGAACAAAAACCTATGGGTCAGTTAACTAAAACTCTCGGCCATGCATGGTCGAGAGTTCGTCCAAAACCCTAGCTCCTTCTAGCCTATAAAAGAAGGGGTAGGGGTACCATTTGAAGGAGGAAAATTATAGCAAAGAAACTCTGCCCATTTGCCGAATCCATTTGTCCCAACCCTTTAGCCTTTCCTCAAGCCTAAGGAGAATTAACGCAAAGCAGTTGGAGGACATAAGAAGAGGAGGAGCCCAAGATCAGGATCAAGGAGCGGTAGTCAGTCTCGACTTTGATTGTAAGTTGATTCATTTTGAAGATAATAAAAGAATACTTTTCCCGTCCCAATGCATGAGTTATCTATGATTTGTGTAATTTATTCTTAATTTCTAACCCTCAAGTAGAAAAGTAGCATGCATGCGTAGTGTTTTGTCTTGATCGCAGGTTAACTTTGGAAGGAGCAACGCAAGTAAGCGGGCAAAGCGCAACGGAGGATCTACACCAAACATCAGTAAAAAGGTTAGTAGTTCATTTCCATGCATGTATCGTGAAAGAGGGGTTTAAGTTTTGGGTGGTAGGTTAAAAAGTCATTTCTTTACGGTCAAAATCTGCATGCAAGTCTGACCCTAGTTTGCTAGTCCGTAGGGTATATTTCCCAACAACAGATATTCTAATTTTCTGTGAGGGAAATATCTCCTACATAACATCGCTCAAAGTGTTACTTCAAACCTTTTTCATAGCCATAGGTATGCAAATAAATATGGACAAATCCTCTCTCTACACTTGGGGAATGACAGAAAATGAAAATCAACACATCTCCAAAATTCTTGGGGCTCCATCTAAGGAAAATAATGAGGGTATGAAATACCTGATGTTAGCACTAGAATATTCTCTTTGACTGCTGGGAGGGAATGCCTAGCACATCTTAGTTATTGCAATGGTTGATTTGATGGAAAGTGGATCGGGTAAGTAGACCAAATGAGGAAAAAGAAATGCAACAAGATGGGATAAAACATCTGCAAATCAATGAGTTAAACCTTTGGGCATGGAGTCATGTTAATGTCTTATTAATCAAAGGCAATCAAGCTACCTATCAGATAAGAAATTATAATATGGTAGAGGGAAGAAAGGAGAACAAACAGAGGGTGAAACACCCATTGAACAGAAATTCTTTCTAAAAAATGAATTGAAGAATACTTGAATAAAACACACTAATGATAGGCAATTACAGGAAATTCTTTGTTGATCAGGAATCTAGCATCAGTGACCAGCTATTGTTGCTCAATATCTGTAATCCATTCAAGAAAGGAGAATAAATAACAAAGGATTTGACAATCTGATATTAATAGCTCTCAGAAATATTTGATGTTAAGAAATATAAAGACAGCAGCCCTTTGGCTTACAATATAGTAGACACGGTCATTCCCCTCAAAGCCTCTCTCGGATCTAAGACTGAAAAATCCCCCTATACATTTGAAATGATACAATATATAGTCCAGCTACAATCCCAAGATCCAATATTAATGGATCTAAAATCCCTAGAGTCAAACATAGCAAACCCCTACATGAAGATTCGAATCTGAGAGATAAATGATCATATTCATGACCTAAATTAAGATATTGTTTGCCAAGTTACAATTTGACTAATGATTTCATGCCTTAAAATGTTGAAAGATTTATCATTCACTTGAATTGTTGCTTGAAACCTAAGATTGATAAGAATTTGATTTCTGGAAATGAATATTTGTTGCCAAAAATGTAATTTTCCCCTGCTTCCAAGTGCTCTGCCATTTGTCCCTCCTTTGACTGCTAAATTCTAAATGATTGCCAGGAAACATGGTCCTTTGACTGGTACCTTCTAAATGATTGCCAGGAAACATGGAATGCATGCTCGAATATTACCTCCAAATCTGGGATATTTGGTCAATTATAATATTTGGATATCAATCATCTTTTCTTTTAATGAGAAGCTCGATGATAACTCAAACACCTAACAAAAGAAGGATAATCCTTATCTTATGTTTTGTTGTCAGATGTCTTAAAGAGCACGCTGCACACTAATTGTAGATGTTACACAATCAAAATGCAAGTAGGCATGCCCAGCACTAGGCCACTCCTTTCCAGTTTGTTGCATGGGAATATCTCTAAGAACGAGCATTAAGAGATATTCCACCCACATCATAGTATTAGCCCCAAACTCTTGCATTCCAACTTGATCACACATTGTTGAGACCTTCATCAATTTCCAGTTGTCCATTTAGGTTTTGTGCAGTTCGAGCATCTTCAGGTTTTGTAAATTGAACAAATCCAAAACCCTTGCACTGTCCAGTCTCTGGATCAATAGGTAATTGAACAAGCTCAACAGGGCCAAATGACTCAAAAACCTGTCGAAGTTGATCCTCAGTTATGTTGAAGGGTAGATTACTAACATGCAATCTTCTGGCTCCATTAGATTAAGGCCCAATAACACCACCACCAGCTCCAATAGCTCCAGCGAGATTTGATTGAACTAGGTTTTTCTCAGCCTCCGACAGTTTCACCATTACAGGCTGACCAAGCAACAACTAACCAGATAATTCTATTGCCATTGGAACTGTCATGGCATCATAAAACTCAATATACCTGACACCTTTCGTCCGTCTGGAATTGCATTCCATTATAATATTCACATCACGTACCTTTCCAGCATTATGACTTCATTTCCCTGGCATTCAACGAGAAGTATATAGATCTGTATAAATCTAAAAGTCGTGGCTCTGGCAAGGATTCCTCTATCATTTCCTTGTATGAGGGTTTTTTAAACTGCATTTGAATGACACTCAAGCTTGATGCTTATGATCTCAATCCCGGATGTAGAATGTGTGTCCACATAATGTGCCAACCTCGGCATTTGTTATTATCAACGGTGTTTGATCTTTGAACTTCATTTGGAATTTTCTCTTCAGTCTTTGGTGCAATGAATTGTTGAAGGCTCCTGATTTTTCTTGGAGGGCTGATTTTCATCTTTTGCAGGGTTGTCTTGAAATTCCCCTTTGAGGGTGTCGTGGAGGCACTAGAGGAGGCTATGAATTCCTTTGAAAGGGTCGCAAGGCTACTGCAGGTCGGCACGAGGCTTGGAAGTGAGTCGTGGAGCTTGACCATGGGGTTTGAGGGAGGTCGAGGGCGACATTTCTAGGTTGTGTGGGTTGGAGAAAGGATACAACATCAACGTGGGGTTTTTGGAGGTTTGGACAGCCATTAGAGAGTGGCATATCACATGCTAGATGAGCCTTTGGCATGTATCATAGGTTTTGATTTGCTTTTGTATTCCATTAGTGTGTGTCATTTGTTATAACAGACAATATCAATTGTATTGTGGTTCCATCAATAATAAAAATGCCTATATTATATTGTCTCTTCTATTTCATGAGTTTTTAATGAATGCAATATGTTTGAGAAAATATTCATTGGAAGAATCTCTGTAAAATTGTTTGTAAAATAATTTCAAATCAGTTCAAATTACATTGTATGCAAAGTATTTGACAAAACACCCAACTATAATTCATTATATCTTAGACTAGTAAGTATTGGGGATATTATAGTGGTATCAGAGTTGGTGATTTTTCCATCATGTGAATTCATTGATGCCTAGAAGACGGGGGCGCAGAGGACAACCTTTACTAGGATCACCAGAGGAAGAAGAATTAGAAGTAAACCAACCAAAGTCAGAACAAGAAGGAAACATGGGAGACAACCAAGATCATACAGAATATCTTGTGATTAGGCTACTGAGTCATATGACAAGGAGCCAAGATGAGGCAAACCAGAGACAAGCAAAAGTATCTCAAAGACAAGCAAAGATGATGAGGAACTAGTAGCAGACCCTTGAGGTACTCATGCAGTTGGTGGGACAAAGAGGATAGACCAGGTCGAATGCATAAGGTAGCCACGGAGGAGGTAGAGCTCAGACAGAGGGTAGAAATACCCATGTTCCAGCATAGAGGGGCCAACAAAGAGGGAGTCGTAGGATGCTCAGGCCATTATTGTTGCCATTCCTTGAGGATCATAGGGACAACAAGATCAGGTGGAGGAGTACTCCACCTACTTTATATAGTATCAAGCATTAGGGGAGGAGATCCAGGAAGCCATGTCTTACGCTGACTACTGTAACAGCAGGCTCAGGAACAAGCTAAGGATAGCATAGAGCCAGCAGAACTTTGATCTTTTGTGTAAGTAGGGGAAGATGACTATCCCACCTTTTGACAGATCTGGCATGTGCATATCCCGGGCATGGGTACATAAGTTGGACACTTACTTCTAGCTTAACATGATGACACAGGCGGAGGAAATTGAATTTTCCACCCTACACTTGGATGGAGAAGCTCATGAGTGGTGGTACCATGGGCTAGTGACATTAGGACATTCCAACATTACATCATATGAGGAATTCACCCAGAAGTTGATTGACAAGTTCGATAAGAAGGATTCTGAGATCCACTTTAGGGAGTTGGCGCAGTTGAGGAAGACAGGTACATTAGAGGCATACATCACAGAAGTCCAGAAGATGGCAGTCATGGTGACTAATATTTCAGAGCAAAGTTTAGTGATGTTATTCATGGAGGGCTTAGTCGAACCATTGAGAGGTTGGGTGAAGGCTTTCAGGCCAATCACAATATATGAAGCTATTATGAAGACTTGGGATATGGTAGATACAGTCCCCAAGAAAGCATAAGTAAAACCCATTGTTCTATAGAATAATAAGGAAATGAAGCTTCCCCATAAGCCATGGGAAGAGAAATAAAAGATGGAAGAGGAGACTCGAAGAGAATTAAAGAGGAAAAATATTTGCTACAACTACAAAGAGCCTTGGGATTCGGGTCACAGGTGCTTGGGAAACGTTAAGGTACATTACATTGAGGTGCTTCCTAACAGTGATGAGGATGAGGAGGCAGGACGTTAGCAGGGTAGAGAACATATTAGTCCAGACAACGAGCATCCACGAGTAGAGGCTAAGAGTGTTGAGTAGCAGCACGTGGAGGCGCAAGGTGTGACTATCATCGCCTTGTCAATTGTTCCTAGATTTCACACTTTCAGGGTCCGAGGGAGAGTACAGGGATAGCGAGTTAAAGTTTTGATCGATGGTGGGAAAACCCACAATTTCATTAACTCAACCCTTATAACTAGGAGAGGAATTCCTATAGTAGATATTGAGAGGTTTTATGTAGTAGTGGGAGGTGATCATAGTATGCCATGCATGCAGAAGGTTCCACAGTTGGGTGTAGCATTGGGAAACTACACAGTGATAGATGATTTTTACATAGTTGGGCTGCCATATACTAATATCATATTCGGAGTTCAATGGCTTGTTTTCTTGGGAAAACATGTCGTCGATTACCAAGCCATGGAGTTGGAGTTCAGGGCAGTGGATGGCAGGAAGGTGGTTTTGAGGGGCATGACCTATGGACCTCCTAGAATAATTGCATCACATGGGATGGAGATTATATTCAAGGATGGGATAGAGTACTCTCCAGAGGTTGATTTTTGACCAAACCATCATCTTTTCAAGGACAGGGAGCCTCACATGACAAATGTTTTATATGGGGACCATGTGATCAATGAGTAGGATGTACATGTACATCAGGAGGGGTTCCAAGCTATATTAGAGTGGCTCACAAGGATTTCAGCTGAGTGGAAATCCCACCTTTTGGTGGAAAGTTCCAAAAATCGATTTTCTTGCGAGTTGACGGATGGACACATCCAGGATGACAAGTGCAAAGTGGTGGACAACGTCATCTAATACAAAGGTCGCATGTACTTGGTTCTAGATTCCACACTTTGAGAGGAGATGATGAGAGTTTTGCATGATAGGCCATTGGCAGGACATCATGAGCATTTCAGGACTCACCAGCAGGTCAGAGAAAGGTTCTTCTGAATGGGCCTCGAGAATGATGTATCGAGACATGTGAGGGAGTGTATGACTTCTCGACGAAACAAGTCAGGGGTATATGATTGTGATTGTATTTAATTCATTGATGATCGGTGGAATAGGATGACATAGTTAGTCATGATTCCATTAGAGTATGAGGTGCCTCAGGAGACAGAGTCACCTTCCAAGGAGATGTTCATATTACATGGGTTGCATGAGCACACTGACAATGATTGGGATAGCACATTTCTCAGTACATTTGGCAGGAGTAGTACAGATTAGCATGTATATATTTGACTCTGAGTACATCATTCCCATCAATTGGAGGTGAGACTTTACAAATTTGATGTCCAATAGATATCAGCATAACACCATGGGAGTTGGTCGACTTGAGAGATATTGGATGCCCAGTGTGGTGGTGGGTTCCAGGAACCCATTTGACTGGTCAATTTAAGCTTTGGGATACCTTGAGGGGATTTGATGGGATGCATCCTATATGGTAGGACATATTTTCCTCGTCGGTACCCAGGATTGGGTATCACAGTGGAATTATAATCCTCGACTTCTCTAGGATACAATTGCAGGACATGATCCTTGATAATGGGGATGTTTCTTCAATACATTTCATTTTGGGGCTCCCAGGGTGGAGGATGCAGCCTAGGTATGAGATTCAGGTACTTGTGATCAAATTGGCATAGCATCAGCATGGTGGACCATTTTCAGGGGTAGCATGGGACCTTGGGAATTCTTTGTTTGACAGTTTGACAATTGGTACATATGGGAGAGTCATATTTTATTACCAAGAGTTCATATCTATAAATAATTGGGACGACTTTATAGGAGGGTGAATCTACATGGAATGGACTGAGCCTTTTTAGTCTCTGAATGATCTTTTGGTCGGGGGGATTTCAGAGGGTTTCTGGTGTTAGTACCTTGCAGGTTAGTATCATCAACAATAGGTGCTCCACACAGTGTAGATTGGTTTGGAACCCTGGGGTCATTCACAGTTTCAGTTGGTTTCCACCTATCACTCATATGGTTGTGTCAACATTCCTTGAGGACAAGAAATCTGAGGAAGGGAGGAATGGCATGTCCCCTTCCTATTGATCATGATAGGAGGACGAATTAGTATCCTATACGACTCCCATAGGCTATAGTCAGTATAAAATGGGAGTCACATGGATTTATTTAGTGTCATTTGGTTAGAAGATGTTATGTTCATGAAGTGGCATTAAATAAAAAGATAAATTATTAATCACTTAAACATTAAAAAAATTTCTTTAATGTTTAAGTAAAAAATTAAAGGAGAAATAAGAGTGAGGTTTGATTTGGTCAAAATGGGGAAAGATTTGGAAGGCTCGAAGGAAGAATAAAAAGAGGGGTAGTGCTTCACTTTGGCATTATGATTTGATCTCTTATTTGGAGTGCTCTTGAGAGCCAATTTTTCATTGGGGTTTTGACAAAACCCTTCCATCACTGGTTTGGTTTCGATGGTGCAATATCCACCCTATATAGACATAGGGGAAATCCATCCAAGGTTTTCCATTAGAACTTCATTTGGCATTTTGTTTTCATTCTTTGGTGCAAAAAATTGTTGAAGGCTCGTGATTTTTCTTGGATGGTCGATTTTCATCTTCTACAGGGTCATAGGCACTTGAGGAGGTCGTTGGTTTGATTGAAGGATCGTGGCATTGAGAAGAGTCTTGTGGGGTTTCAAGAAGGCTTGGCCTTCTTCCCCTTTGCAGATTTAAGGTTCAAAGAGAGGTCGTGAGGGTCCCCTTTGAGGGACAATCCACACGTATTGCAAACATGAGGATTGAGGGTGTTGTGGAGGCACTATATGAGGTTGTGAATTCCTTTGGAAAGGTCGTGAGGGTACTGGAAGTCCACGCAAGGCTTGGAAGTGAGTCATTGGGTTGGAGCATGGGGTTTGAGGGAGGTTGAGGGACTCATTGCTGAGTCATGTGGGTCGGAGTAGGGTTGCAGCAGCAACGTGGGGTTTTTGGAGGTTTTGACAGCCACTAGAGAGTGGTGTATCACCTGCTAGAGGAGCCTTTGGCATGTATCATAGGTTTTGATTTTCTTTTGTATTCCATTAATGTGTGCCAGTTGTTATAATAGCCAATAGAAATTGTATTATGCTTCCATCCATAATAAAAATTCCTATATTGTCTCTTCTATTTCATGAGTGTTTTGAATGAATGCAATATCTTTGAAGAAATATCCATTGGGAGAATACGTATAAATTATTTGTAAAAAGTTGTCAAATCAGTTCAAACATTGTATGAAAAGTATTTGACAAAACACCCAACTAGAATTCATTATATCCTATCCCAACAAGTATTGGGGATATTAAACTCCCTTGGGAATTCTTTGATGGAGTTGCTCAGGGATCTCCCTCCTCTAGAGCCACGAGGGGTATTCTTCAAAGAGATGATTCCACCTCCACCTCTTTTGTTGCAAATCTGGGAGATGCTACAAACAATTTCAGCAAGTTTATGGCAGTAAAACATCTCTTAACACTTGTTGGGTTGTTGTTTTGCTACCATTTTCATCGTCTATACTCATCCTTTTAGTCAAATTTCCTCTTTCTTTCACTCATTGATCACCCTATTTTCCATGATTTCCCGTAAAAAAAACATTATACATCTCCTTATGCTTTAGTGGTTGATTAATGTTGGAGCAGGCTATTTTGGGAGAATGAGCAGCAAATGAGGCAGGAAGCTAAGAAGTGGACCAAAGAAGTAGTGCATGCTAGGAAAGGAGGAAACGTAGCATGCTAGAAGCCAGAGAAAGAAACATGTTGGGAATTAAGGAAAAGCAACGCGGATTCAAAGCAAGGAATGGTTGGATCGAAGACCAACCGCGCGAAAGAAGATTACTATGTGGAAAAACCTAATCCACTTAGGGTTATGGTTTTGGGTCCTTATTGTAAGGGGTTTTACCCATTTTGATAGTATAAATAGGCATTATAATATCTATGGAGATCATCATTAGAGTCTTTTGGTAACAATTTTTTGGATAGAGATTTTTGGAGAAAATTACTGAATCGGTTTTGGAGACTTATGGAGTGTAACTGAGGGTCAGGTCAAAAGTTGTGGATCTTGATGCGATGTTGGTCGGCCTCACATACTATAGTTTTGATGTAATGTGTGCAATGCAAAACTTTGATGAAGAATAATAAAGAAGACAGAACTTTGTGGATGTGGCCCAGGGGGGGTGAACCATGATAAAATATTGTGCCATTGTGTGGAATGGTTCCTTTATATGTTGCAATGTTTATTATGATGAATGAATGGATAAATAAATGAATTGGTTAGGGTTAATTTACAACGCGCACTAGATATTTACTGCAGAATGAATGTTAAAGGTTAAATGAATAGTAGATCTGAATGATGGTATGGTAGAATGATGAATGTTGAAGTAGAAGAATAATATGCCTAACATCCCCATGAGAAACATCCCTTCCATGAATGAACACATGTGGGTCCTACAGTCACCCATAATCCATCTCGTGTGAGACTGTGATGTGCACTCTATGCGCAGCGTTTCCTTCTGGATTACTAGAGGGGTCGATGGTTTCTAGGGTTTTGTTGGAGAACTGAGGTAAAACCCAGTGTTATAGCCCTAAAATTCCCTACTCATGCACACATGGCCTTGGCCCTTTTACTTGCATATTTTGCCAAAGATTTGTTGAGGAGCTCTTCTTAAAAAAACATTTTTTAGAAGATGTACACGCCCTGCACCATTACTTCCCAAGTACATAAACTTGTTGCACCACTACATCTCATGTACATATGCATGTTGCACCATTACAGCCCGTGTATACTTGCAAAACTTGCAAAAAATAAAAAGTTGCACGGAATTCGTTGAAATTTACGGGATATTGGAAGTTTCCCAACTAATCCACATGCTATAGTCCGTCACCCAACCGAATAACCATCCTTTTGTCATATAAAAGGAGTTGTTGGGGTCTCATTTCAAATCTAAGCATAAGAACAATGAAACTCTGCCCGATTTCACTTCCCCTCCTTGCCCAAGATATTGTTGTCTTTTGTGAGAAATTGCCTCAGCATTCCCTCATTGGCCCCTTCTTCCTCCATTTAACCCATTCCCTTCCATAGAAGTGATATGAAGGTTGAGAGAAGAATTTCATATAAGGTGCACTTGGAGCATGGTAAAGAGGATCCTGGACCAGATTTGTGGAACGGTGACCGACTTAGATTGTAAGGTATAATATTTGTATTATGAATAAAATAATTACATTTTCCTGTCCCAAATGATGGTGTCTTGAGCACTTTTATTGATTTATACTTGACATTTTACATCTAACCCTAACTTATGTATAGAATAGCATGCTTGTAGTTCTTTGTTTGCCTATATTTGGATGCAGTTCAGCCCTTGGAGGAGACGTGCAGTCAGTGGAACTTCCAAGCATGAGGAGATCATCATTGGACGTGGGATAAAAGGTATAGTTACACGATCTCTTCTTTGTTTGCTTTCTTTATATTAGTTTTGGTATGTTTGGGGTAGTATTGAGAATTAATTAGCTTTTAGACGGTTATTCGCTCTGTCTACATCTTGAACCCTAGTGTAGTTTGGGGGGGGGGGGGGNGGGGATAGCCTCTAGGGTTTTTTAGGGTATTTTGGGTTGTTTGATTGGTTTGTTTTCCTTTCAAGTTTCTTTTGAGTTTTATGAGTCTGTCAAGGGATTCTGATCACCTTCAGGTGCAATACCAGTTGTCCCTGCCCTATAAGATTGCCTGATCTTTTCTTTTTTTGGAAAGATACAGAGGTATACGCGCCTTGAATGAGCCTGTGTACATAAGTGCTCTGCTAAGTAAACAACCTGCGTACATACGCAGGTTGCTAATGCAACAGGCCGCGTCTCTATTTCGAGAAATTTTTTGAAAAAGAGGGAGTTTGTCTCTTTCTTGATTGAAGTCTACACTTCTCAGGGTTTTCTTGGATTAGTCCAGAGTCTCTGTTTACAACCATAGCTTGGCTATAGATTTCAGTTTGCTTGTTTTATTGATTTTCTTGTGTTTACTTTTAAAAAAGGTTTTAAGAAAGTTGTTGAATTGTAAATCTGCCTTCTAGGTTTCTTGATTGAATCCCCGCAATCCGCAGTAAGCTAAAGGTTTTTTTCAAACTTGTTTCAGTCTGTTTATCCTTTTTTTACTTTCTTTGAAAAAATAAAAAGATTTATTTCAGTTTTTCTCTTTAAGGCAATTTCAAAATATATATATATAGTTTGGTAAAGTAGTTAGAGTTGGTTATTTTCAAAAAGAAAAAAGAGTCCAATCTCTATTTCGTTTAGATTTAGAGAATATTAGAATATTACAATAAGGATCAAAATGACTATACTTTATGCCAACTCACCCCTCTTTACATCAAAAGTGATCAAATATATAAGAGCCTATTGCCACATTGGGCTACTTGGAGTCAAACTATTGTTGCCTACAATGGTGGATCTGGTTACATTGAAAGAGAACAACTCCTAAACAACTTTACTAAAAATAGTAAATTTGTTTTGACCATCTTTAATGCAAAACAAAAAATATCTTATGCAATCATAGATCTGAGCAAATTTTGAATATGATGTTTTTGATGAGTCATCGGGTGCATTTGGAAACCACTCTGAGGAATCCCATGTTTTTTTGAGCAACTGTGTCACCTTTGCGTAGCAAACTGGAGCAATTGTTGTGCAAGTTCTACCTACAGCATTTATGTAGCAACTTTACGTAGTGCACTTCATTTTGTTGTAACTCGTGTAGATCCAGGTGGTAGCAAATTACTCTGAACCTATATTTACCTCAAAACTCATATGCCTTTCACCTCATGTTGTCTTTTTTAATCATATGAGTCTACAACATTTCCGTAGGAAAAATCTCGCTACGCAAGTGTTGTGTATGTCAATTTATCAGTCAGAACAACAATTGTGCCCAAAAATGTTTTATGATGTCACCCTTGTGAAAACCTTTCTCCAACATCAAATGTATGTTATCCACAGCTTTTATGACATAAAAAAAAACTTGAGATGATCACATACCCAAAAAGACAAAAATGTGAAGTTTCTTCAATCATATCTTTGCCACTTCTGCAAGTAAAAAAGTTCTAGCCTCCTTCTGGCTTCATCATTCAATTGCATTTTTTATTTGAGATACATGTTTTCCTTCCTTAATGTAAAGTTTTGTACCTTCAAATTTCCCACTTGCCTGAACAAGGTTGCATTTCTTTTCAATTTTGAATGGGCATTCGAAAGGGTTGCACAACCATTATCTCTGGTTGGTTTGCATTCCTTAAAGTGTTTCATGATCCTGTCCTCTGATATCCTCTTTTCTTCCTTGAGCTAGATGATTTGATTTTGAGATTGCCTTAACTGGTTATTTAGCCATCTTATGTTATTTTCTCCTTTTGTGGGCAAAGTGGGAGGTCTTTCACTTGTTGCTAGCTTGCCTTTTATCTCTGAACTCTTCTTCCTGGTCGAGGATCTTGTCAGAGGTGTTGTAGGCTTGGCTAAAACTTTGGTCTCAGGGATTTGCATGACTTCCTTCCCCTTTGACCTTTCATTCTTGGGCTCTGCCTTGTTTTGTGGTGTTTGTTCCTCAGAATCCTTCTCAACTATCTTCCTTTTCAATTCTCTATTCTCTTGTTAAAACTAAGCTATAACATGTTGAGCCTCTTTGAGTTGTTGTTGCATTCCCCTAAAGTCTGAATCTTTCTCTTCTAATTTAAATGTTTCTTCATCCATCTCCTGAGCTGCAACCTCAACAAATTTTGTCTGCATTATGGGTGTGAGAAGCCTTCTAACATCTAACCTTGTGGTTGGTTTGTTGGGTGTTTGTGTCTCCTTTGGCTCATCAGTGAACTGTATCCTCCTACCCTTCTTCAGAACTGGTTGTCTTGGTGATGAGCCCTCAACCTCTTTTCCTTTTCCCTTTTCTACAACACTTCTTCCTTTTTCACATGAGTTGTTAGAGGCCAATCTTTCAGCAGACAAGGGGGTATCTCCTTTGGGATCCAAGGAAATATTTGTTGAGGTTAAGAAGGAATCCCAATCCATGTTTATCTTTCTTAGCTCCTCAACCACTAACAGCTTCACCAAGAATAAATGGAACAGACTGATCTTAAGCTGGTCAAACTTGGCTTGGACTTTGTCTGCCATTTTTCCTAGGATTCTATATAGGTAAAAGGGTAAGTTTAGGGGGATTTTCCCTATGAAATGCATGAGGAACCTTATGTGGTATTGATATACCCTGTCATTTCTACCCTCACAAGTAAAATACCTTTGGATTGCTCTCAATAGCTTCTCATAGGGTTCCAAAAGATACTCCCTGGGGATAGTGGTACCAATATTTTGTTTTCTATACTGAGGCTTGAGGAAATCAATAGCGCAAGCAGTGCAGGACCTGATAGCGCAGGCAGTGCAGGACCTGGTATACTTGCTGACCTCTTGTTGAAGTTTCGGCCAGTAGAAATGTTTTTGTAGCATCGCCACTGTATTTTCGATGCCGAAGTGTCCTGCCACCCGACTGTAGTGGGCTTCCAAGATCAGCTTCGCTCGCTCACTTGATGGAACACATATATGACCCAGATGACATAACAACCCATCCTGAAGATGGAAATTATTGACAACTGCATTTGCACCCAACATTTGGTAGGTGGTGGTGAAGTCAGGGTCTGTCTCATAGAGTTGGGGCCATCCAGATGTCTCATGGCCGCAAGAGTCTAGCACTGTGGTGAGTGCTGCGATTGGCGGTCTGCTGAGGCAATCAATGACGCGATTGGTGCTTCCTGTTTTATACTTGATGTTGAGGTGGAATTGTTGCAAGTATGTGGACCACTTTTGATGGCGATCATTCTGCAGTTTTCCCTGTGTCTGCATGAACTGCAGTGGCTTATGATCAGTGTGGATGACTGTCTCCTTCCCAAGAATGTAATGTCTCCACTGGTGGCATGCTTGCACAATGGAGTACATTTCTTTGTCGTAAGTAGGGTACTTACGGATAGTATCAGACAATGTCTCACTATGATAGGCCATGGGGTGGTCGTGCTGAGTGAGAACGGTGCCCACAGCATAATCTGAAGCATCTATCTCGATCTCAAAGGGATGTTGCAGGTCCGGTAATGAAAGTACTGGGGCTGAGCACAAGCGCTGCTTCAAATCATCGAACGCTTGTTGTTGGGACCGTCCCCACGCAAATTTTTCCTTACCACCACCCCTGTTTATTTGGCTGAGGGCCCATGCAATATGGGAGAAACCCAACACGAACCTGCGGTAGAAATTATCAAGTCCCAAGAAGCTCTGAAGCTCAGTGAGTGTTGTTGGGGCTGGCCAGTCATGGATGACTTGGATCTTGGCTGGATCCACATGTACACCATGTTGATCAATGATGTAGCCATGGTAATGGACCCTGTCCATACCGAAGGATCATTTTTCTAGGTTGGCGTATAGCTTGTGCTGTCGCAGGGTGTGCAGAACCTGCTGAATGTGTTGCAAGTGTTCGGCCCAAGTTTTGTTGTAAATTAGAATGTCAGCCAGATACACCACTACAAAAGTATTGGTGAATGGTCGCAGGATATCATCCATCATCCTCATGAAAGTGGCTGGAGCATTTGTCAAACCTAAGGGCATGACCAACCATTCAAAAAGTCCTTCATTTGACTTGAAGGCGGTCTTCCATACATCTGTCTGTTCTATCGGGACCTGGTGGTAGCCAGACTTCAGATCAATCTTACTGAAGTATTTGGCCCCCGTGAGTTCATCAAGGAGGTCATCGATTCAGGGAATTGGGTACCGGTTTCTGACAGTGATTTTATTCAGAGCCCGGTAATCAATACAGAGTCGCCAGGTTCCATCTTTCTTCTGTACCAACACGATTGGGCTCCCACAACGTGATGAGATGGGGCGGATGTGCCCCTTGTGGAGCAGTTCTTGGATCTGTCGCTTGATCTCCTCATTCTCTAACAAAGAGCGACGATAGACTGGCCCATTGGGCAGCGGTGCGTCGGGGGTCAGATCGATGGGGTGCTTGACCTGGCAGTGCAGAGGTACCCCTGTAGGTGAGGAGAAGATATATGAGTATTCTTCCACGACCTTATCTACTTGCTTCTGCTGTGTGGAGCGATCGACCGCAGAGACCTTGGATGTGGCTGCGATCCTTCACTTGTTCTGAGAGCGAATCACGAAGAAGACAAACTTCCCCGTCTGCGAGATGACCTTCCTGCATTGCTTAGCGGAGATCAAGGAAATTTCACTAGGTGGGACTGCCTCGGGTATCCTGTACAATTTCCTGTTCAAAGTAATAATAACACTACGAGGCCTAGACTCGTATACAGCATGACGTTTCCATAAATAAGGTTGGCCCAAAAGAACATCACAAACTTCGAGAGGAGCAACATCACACAATACCTCGTCTTTGAAGGGCTTGATGTCGTACGACAGTCGGCACTGTTGGCTGACACGGAGATCGCTTCCTTGGCGGAGCCATCCAATGGTGTAGGGTTGTGGGTGCGGTGTTGTTGACAAGGCCAGCCGCTTGACGACCTCTGCTGATATGAGGTTCTTCTGGCTACCGCTATCAACGATGAAGTGCAGCGAGGTGCCTTTTACCCACATCTGTGAATGGAAGAGGCGTTCTCCTTCTTCTGACTCGTCTGGTTCACCAGGCTGGAGCTTGGTGGTAGCAACGGTGGAACTGGGTTCCGCATCAATGATCCGTCTTCCCCTTTCTGGTTCTATCTCGGAGTCAGAATCTGCATCTGATTTAGAGGCTTTTACTTCGGCCACCAGCGACTGCTTTGAGCAGCAGTCAGCAGTGTTAAGCCAAGGGCTCTTATGGAAGTCGCACCACTTCCCGGTATCTTTCTTTGTCTTTCCGTTGTCCTTCTTTGCTTGCGTCTTGTACTGGTTGTCTTAATACTACCCATCTTTGCTCTGTCCTTTGTTCGGTGGGTTGGGGCCGCCCTTTCCTGGCTTTTGTTGTGAGGGGTTCCCAAGCCCAAATTGCCATGTATTTTGTTTGAGCTTCTGCTCGATTTTGACGACATATCAGTAGGTCGCGCCCAAGGATGAGATGTCCAGAAATTCCATTTTGGTCTGGATGTATCTATGCAGAGCATCGCGATACTTGAGCACCAGATGTCACTCTGAATCTTTGATACCCAACTTGGTGTGCAAGGTATGGAAGATATTTGTGAAATCTGGCACTGCTTGGTCTCTTTCTTGCCGCAGTGTGGTCCATTTGGTATATAGGTTGTCATAACTTCCGACAGGGTAGTATTTTTCCTTAATAGCATCCATGAAGGATTCCCAGGTGGTCGTGACTGAAAATAATGAATTTTCCTCTGTTTTCTTTTGCTCACAGAAAGTTTCCCACCAATCTTTGACATGGGGAACGGCTTTGAGGAGCGCAAAAGTAATCTTTTCTCTATCCGAAAATTTATGAACAGAAAAATACCCTTCTAGTAGATTCAACCACTTGTCTACAGCGTCTGCATATATCTGACCTTCAAATATAGGAATATCAAATTTTATTTGTACCTTGAAGGGGGAGGCACCTCCGTTCGAAGAAGATGCATCGCCTGTTGGTAGTCGCCGAAGGATTTGTGCGAAACTATCCATCATCTTGTTCCTCTGTTGCGTGAGGGCTTCCTCAATCAACAGTTTGAAAGGATCTCATGTCCCGTCATATTTATTTTCTCCTGCCATGGGAGGTCGCTTGGGCGTGAGAGAGCTTATGTCCTCAAGAGAAACAAGCTCGAGACCCAACTCTTTGTACTCCAACCTCGTTGGGGACATGCATTAAGACAACAAGGAGCAGACCGCTCTGATACCACTGATCCGGATTTTATGAGCAGAATGAAATGAATACAGATTATTAACAGGTGCTTAACAGAAAATAACAGAGATACAGTAAAACTGGTTTTTCTATTCAATAACGAAATAAGCTGAAACTGTAAAATGCAGCGGAAACAAGCTTGTTGGAATGGTGGCGGCTTATCTCTGAGAAGAGATGTGACGGCAGCGCGCATTCCCAAGAAGAAGATTACAATGAGGCTCTGAAGGAATTTTTACATTAAGCAAGAATGCCAAAAACCCTAGACATCCAAAAACCTAACCCTAGGAGATGAAGCGCCAAAAGTCATGTGGGCCCCGTTTGGGTAAGCTAGTACATCAACTTCCCGGGGTGATAACTTTTGCATACGATCTCCGTTTTAGGCGTGTGATAGCTCGTTGGAAAGGTATCGTCGATGAGATTCATTTTAGGGGATCAATCATGCCTTTGGCTATCTTTGAGGAGCTCGATACCGAAAAACCTTCATTTAGGCCCTCAAAATGGCCTCGGAAGTAAAAACTGCTAAAAATAGTAAATTGCCAAAAATGTCAGAAAGTTGTTTTGAGCCAGTTGGAAAAGGTGGGTGGCCACCGATATCCATCTGGATCAACCTTTGGTAAACCACTTTGCCTGTGTCTCTGGAAATTCAAAAAACTGGTCTACAAGTCAGGTGATAATGCATGTACCTTGTCTAATACCTCCTCATAGGTTCTGGCCCCTTTGAACATGTCATCGCAAGGGAATTTTTCATGTTCATACGCTTTAATGCTACAGTGAGCCATGTGACTTCCCACTATTTGATAAGGGTCGTGTTTCTTGTGTTCGAGATCTACCAACTTGACCTCTTCTAGTGCTGCAGCTTCAACCTTGGAATGACCCAAGTTGAGTAGTGAAAAATTCCCAATCTGTACAGGGAAGACTAGCCAGAATTTCTTCTGGGTTGTCTTCAGTTCTATCCCAATGCCACCCATTACTATCTGATAGGATACCTCCCTGCACACCAGTCTGTCAGGAAGGAATTTCGGAAGTGTGTGAGGACGAATTGAGCATCCGAAAACCCTGATATAGGAGAAATTTTCCTCAATAAACCAATCGGCAACCGCTTTGAGGTTTCCTATGACTGTCTCTGAAATGCGAGGGGGTGTACAGCCATACAACATCTGATGCAACGGTATCACTATGAAATGACAGATTTCATAAAACAAATCTTTATAATTTTCTTCCCATAGCTTAGAGTGATACTCATGAATGGGTTCAATGCAGGTTGGGTTCCAACTCCAATTCATCAAGGAGAATGGAGTCGTGAAACATATAGTGTCCATGATGTATGCGGACATCTAAAAGGCTATTTTTCGGCCTTTGGATCTCACGGTTTGATACTCTATAACCTCCTTAGCCAAGTTATCTGATAGAATCTTGTTCCAATTGAAATTGTGGCCTTCAGTTGCTTCATGCAAAAGGGGCACTCATTCTGCAGGGAAATGGGTAGTACTTTTCTTCTCGAAGAGTCTACATAGCATCAGAGCTACATAGCCCATGTACTCATTTAATGGGGCTATGGCATAAACGCCATGGGTATTGGCCCTGAATTTTGTTGGGTTTCCCCACCAGTCTTTGATTATGCTGGAGTATGTTTGATCTACCTTTGTGCATTCTTTCCTTTGAAATTCACTTACAAATTCTTTATTATAAATATATTTAGAATTGGGAGACAGTTTGTACATTACTTGTATATGGTCCGGTCTGAAAGAGTCGACAATGACCCCTTGGCTATCTAAAATGCTCCTCGTCTGTACGTCTGTTCTCTCTAAAGCCCAACTGATCATATCATTGTATGACATGAGTCGTGGGTATGTGGTTACTTTGTGAAGCTTAGACTTTGCTATGTCTCAGAGTTTGTTATCATAATCATGGGGGAAATTCTTGATTTTGTAGTCCAGGGTTTTGAAAATTTGCCTCCAGGATTTGATTGAATCAATGGCGTGTGGTGTAGTATAAGATATGACATCTGCCTCCGGGCTTGAGCTTTCAGTTGCTTCTTCATTTCTCTTAGGTGCCTTTATGGGTGCCATAATGTTCGTTCTAGAATGAAAACCTATTGCAGAGGGAAAATGTATAAGCTTGGTTGAATGCAACTCACTCTTGATTGTAAAAAATAAGAATTAAATTCGAAACACAGAACCTTTATTAACTTTTAACTCATCTTACAATGAGCGTACTGACGCAGGCGATACGAATTTTTTTTTTTAATGGGGAAGATACGCCTGGAGATACGCATTTGTGTTAGAAATATCTCCATTTTTCCATTATAGATACTGCCACATATCGACGATTTCAAAACATGGAGTTTCGAAAGGAATGCTTTCAACAATTCCCGAAAAGCCAAACACGAAAAATCGTTTTAATTATCATTAATCATGTTTATAACTAAATTAATCTAGTTTTAGGCTTTTAAAAGACTTTCACGATTTCGCATTTCAGAATTTCGAGGATCCTGTCCCCAAGAGGTATGTCATAATCAAACCCCGAATCGCGAAATTGCGATGGGATTAATTAAGGTGCTAATCACTTGTATTAATCCTTTAATTAATCGAGATTAGTGATTAGTTTCTACTTTATGGGAATTCGTGAATCGGGGGTTCGAGTATCGATACTTTGATAGTACTTTGATACAAGGAATCCCGAATCACGACATGATTAATGATCTGTTGATTATGTTTAAGAGTTTAATTAAATGTGATTAAAGGATACTTTGTGAAAGCGCATCGGGATTTTATAACATTCTTTTTCTTTTTTATTTCTTTTTAAAATAAAGCCTTTTCGGGATTTTGGTACCGGGACTCTGGAGTTGTTAATTGAAAATCATACTTCGTGAATAGTCGAACCCTGAAACCCAAAAATTTCGAAAGACTTTTCATTTCTTTTTAGAACTAAGAGCGGCTCCATAACTAGAAAATAACGGAGTTTCAGGTTTAGAGAGGAAAGATTAAACTTTGTGTCAACACATCCATTGGGTTTCCTCGCAAGGTTTTCCTTAGCACACTCACACACATTTCCATGGAAATTTTTCTTAGGGAGATCCTCCAAGGGATTCTTCACATTCCATGAATGGTGCCCAGGGTAAGTGTCATCGATAGACAATATGTAAGCCCCATGGTGGGGGACCTAGGTGGATTCAACCTTGTGACCTCCTTGGCCATTACAGCTTCGATGTGAAATATCAAACCACTTGAGGTAACCATTAGAGCTCCAATTTATATCTCTATAGACTAGGTATTCAAATCATTCAGTAGAAGGAGTTTCTTGTCCCACAAACAAAAGGGTCTCATATGTCAATTTGACATCTAGCTAGGATGTGAACTTAAATTATATTATTATTTCACACCACCAATATAAGTCCATCTTAAATTAAAATATTATAAGTAACAAAATATTTAAGTTTCGATTAATTTTTCATTTATTAATACTTAATATATTTTAAATTAAAATGAAAACTATATACATTTTAATTAAAGTGAGGGTCCCATGATACATCGAGGGCCTAGTCAAACACTCTTGCACTCATAAAGTTAGGTCTAGTTGAAATACTTTACTTAATATTTGTTTGCAATCGTCGGCTGAGTTATGGTCCAACGGTTAATCAATGGGAGTTTTCCATCACTAGCTCAGGTTTGATTCCCAGCTGGAAATCCTTATATTGACATGTCCTAGGAATGATTTTCTAAGTTCCCAACTCTAACTAAAAAAAAAGGGATGTTTTTGTATATATATATATAGAGAGAGAGATAATCATAATGAATAGTGATATTGTATCAATGTATCAATCATAATAAATAGTGTTTAAGTGTTAATGTATCAATGTATAAATCATGCATAAATAATAATATTTTACTTTTTTTTATTAATATTAAAATTGTATATATTTATTCTATGGTTGGATAGGAAACTAACAACATTAGCCTAAAGTGAATTTATCAACCCATATAAAGTCAAAAAAAAACTACCTACTCATCCTTTTCTACTTACATAAGTATCCTATGAAACAACTTATATAAAATAACATGGACACTAACTTAATATGGACACTAACTTAATATAGTTAAATATATATTAAGTGTCCATGTTATGAGGAAAAGACATAAATGAAGACTTAATATAGTTAAATATATATTAAGTGTCCATGTTATAGGAAAAGACATGGAAAAGACATAAATGAAGGATTATATATATATATATATATATATATATATATATATGAAAAATAATTGGGTGGAAAGAAGGAGAAATTGAAACTTTAAATATTGAAGTTTTAAAATGTCATATAATAAAATAAAATAAAATAAAAGGATCAAAATGTGTGAGGTCTGTAGGTGTTAATAGCTTTTCCAGATAAAAATTCAAATAGAAGAAAAACAATTTCCATATTTTTTTTTATGAATTTATTTTCTTATGAATGATTTAAATCAATTTTGAAAAATCAAAATCTCTTTTAAATATTCTTATAGGTAAGATTCTTTGAAAGTGTAACTATGAGATAATCAATCTCTTAGGAGGAATTTAAGTAAACCAAAATATTTTTTCAATTTATGTTTATTATTAAGTTAATCTCATTTATAATTAAATTAAATATTGGTTTTTCTAATATTTTTGGATGATAGGAATATAAACTCCAATTTAATAGTATATTGTATTCACGGATATTTTTTAGACTAAGGTGTGGGAGGGGTTATTTATAACTCCAAAGGGATAAAAGTATATTCCTACGTGTGATCATGCAATGAAAGGCCCGCGTCTCATCCCATGAAATCGGCACATGGGGAACAGCATGACCCTCAATCCTTACACAACTAGTAGCTTCAATTTCAAGGTTTGTTTATCAACTAAGAAACATGATGAATGTCAATTTATGGCTCATTCAATAAACCTATCCCCTATTTAGTCAAAGAAGAAAATGTGCTTCAGGGTAGGTGGAAGGGAAAGAAATTATGCAATTGAAAACTAAAGACATGGATGAAGAAGCAACACACAAGGAGGAAACAATTGGTTGAATAACTCTCTTACTCATATATATATATATATATAGGATTTTACGTATCTTTTTTTAATATGTACTGTTAGATACTACAGAATAATGAAGTACCAGAAGTTTCTCTCAAGCAATTGTCTTAGACAAAATCATAATATTTTTTTTGTTGAACAGTCTACAAGCAAGATGCCAATTTTGATGTATCTTTGTTGCGAGCATAGCTGCAGCCTATGTTCAATATAAATTTTCTAGTTTTGATTTAAAAAAATGTTTTTTAGTTTAAAATTTATAAGCTATTAATTTATGTGAACATTAAATTGAAAGGGAGTAAAAATATTGGAACATTATGATTTTTATTGTATAATTAAGATATAAAGAAATTGTTAGTTAATTATCTTTATATTTATTTTTTTTAAATATTTAAGGATTAGATATTGTAAACATTGTAATAATATTTATCTTTATATGATAATTGTAATTATTAATAAATTTTTTAAATATTTAAGAATTAGATATTTTAAACATTGTAATATTTATATTTATATTTATATGATAATTGTAATTATTAATACAAATTATTTAGATATTGTTTTAAAATAATGTAATTTTAATTTATTTTTGTAAATTCACAGTTAAGATTCTATTAATTTTCAATATATCATACAGGAAAAAAATCTTGGTTGTTGGCTTGCCGCTTAGGAAACTAGACCGGCAGCAGAGGAGAAAGTCATCAGTCCATAGAAATTGTTTAGACTTTTTTCCAAAAATTCTTAAAAGCTAGAGATCCAGTGTGAACGCTTGGATAGAAGAAGTATAGATCAATAGGCCTATATTTTCTATTGTAAGACATTAAAAAATAAGAAAAATAAGAGGTACCCACAATCAAGGAGTGGGAGGCTCTGCTGAAACACCCTGGGGATTGTCTTCCTGGAGGTGACCATGACTAGATTTCACATTACGAGCAGGAACTGAAACCGTTGGATTGTTGGAGGAGGAAGGAAGGCGGGAGAGAATTTGATCTAGGTGGATATCGGTGGCCACCCACCTTTTCCAACTGGCTCAAAACAGTTTTCTAGCAATTTTGGTAATTTAATATTTTTAGCAGTTTTTAACTTACGGGGTCATTTTGAGGGCCTCAATGAAGGTTTTTCAGGATCGAACTTCTCTATGATAGTTGAAGGCTCTTATTGAGCCCCAAAAATTAATCTCCTCAACGATACCTTTCCAACGAGCTATCGTGTGCCCCAAACAGAGATCGTATGCCAAAGTTACGCCCCGGGGAAGTTGATACACCAAACTAACCAAAATGAGGTCCACAAAACTTTTGGCTTTTCATCTTCTGTGGTTAGGGTTTTGGATTTTCTTTATGATAAAAATGTCTTTGGAGCCTCATGGTAATCTCATCTTCTCATGGATGCGAGTAGCCGTCACGTCTCTTCTCAGAGATAAGCTAACACCATTCTAGCGAGTCTTTCACTTTGTATTTTACAGTCTTTGTACATTTTCGCTCATTAATAGAAAATTGTGTATTATTGTATATCTTTGCTTATGGTTGCATCTCTAATACATTTTTGTTATAGTATTGGATATCCAATATATCTCTGTACATTTCTTTATTATATCTATGCTCTCATTTCGTGCCGAAAATAATCTGGATCAGTGGTATTAGAGCAGGTTGCTCTTGATTTTTTTTTCAGTGCATGTCCCCGACGAGGTCCGAGTATAGCAAGTTGGGTCTTGAGCTTGTCTCTCTTTAAGACAGTCTCTCTCGCACGCCCAAGAAATCCTCCATGGCGGAAGAAAAGAAAAATGATGGAGCAGATGATTCTTTCAATTTGTTGCTTGAGCAAGCTCTCACGCGATAGAGGGACGAAATGATGGAGAATTTTTCCCACATCCTTCAACGCCTGTCGATAGCAACAGGTGCATCTTCTTCAAACAACCACTTTGGAAGCACCTCTCCTTTCAAGGTACAGGTTAATTTTGATATTCCCGTATTTGAAGGTCAGATAGATGCGGATGCCCTAGACAAATGGTTAAATCTGCTAAAAGTTTATTTCTCTATTCACCATTCTTCCAACAGGGAAAATATCACCTTCACACTCCTTAAATATCTCCCCCATGTCAAACATTGGTGGGAAACTTACTAGGATCAAAGTTCCACAGAATAGTCTGGAATATATGGGGCCAATCCCACTTGGAACTTTTTTGTGGACGCGGTAAAGGAATAGTATTACCCTGTTGGAAACTATGAGGACCGATATAAAAGATGGACCACACTGCAGCAAGAGAGGGGCCAAGAAGTTCTGGAGTTCACCAATACCTTCCATACCTTGTGCACCAAGTTGGGTATCAAAGACTCTGAACGACATTTGTTCTGAAATACCGTGGGGCTCTCCACAGATACATCCAAACTGAAATGGATTTTATGGACATCTCATCACTCAGTGTTGCTTATCGATATGCTATTAAAATCGAACATAAATTTAAGCACCAAAACAAATGGGAGTTCAGATCTGCAAATCTGCAACAACCAAAGTATGATAAAGACAGCTCTAACAAACAGCCTATCGAAAACCATTCCAAGCCACGGGAAAAGAAGGGTCATGGAAAGACAAAGAAGGACACCAGAAAATGGTGTGATTTCCACAAAATCCCCTGGCACAACACCGATGAATGTCACTCAAAATAGTCATTGGTGGTCGAGATTAAAGACAAGGAGTCGAACCCTGATTCAGAATCTGATTTTAAAAATACTGGGAAAAGACAGATCATCGACACAGACCCCAGTGCTATTGTCGCGGTTGTGACAATTCAACCAGAAGAACCAATAGATCCTGAAGAGGGGGAGTGCATTTTTCATTCACATATGTGGGTGAAGGGGACCCCGCTACATTTTATTGTTGATAGCGGAAGCCATAAGAACCTCATCTTAGTAGAGGTCGTCAAACAGTTGGGATTGTCGACAACACCACACCCACAACCATACAAAATCGAGTGGCTTCTCCAGGGACGAGATCTTCGTGTCAGCCAACAGTGTCGATTGTCATACAGGATCCAATCCTTCAAGGATGAGGTATTATGTTATGTTTCCCCACTGTATGTATGTGATGTTCTCTTGGGCCAACCATATATGTGGAAGCACCATGTTGTTTATGAGTCTCGACCTCGTAGTGTCATTGTTTCTCTAGGGAGTGATCTCTACATAATAACAGAGGTAGTTCTTACTATTGTTCCACCTAAACAGTTCTGCAAGGTAGTATCTCATACTAAAAAAATCAGCTTCTTCACAATATGTTCAAAAGGTGAACAAAAGGATACTGCAACCACTGCAGTCTCGGACCAAGCACCTTCTATCCAACAGAAGAAGCTCGACAAGATTGCATCAAAGAAAAAAAATTCCTTCTTCACACAGTCATATTAGGTAGCCCAACTAGTTGAACAGATTCAACCCCGTCAACAACAGGTTCGTGACAACCTTCCACAAACCAAGCAGTGCAATGTCTCCAGCTAGGCAAGCAACTCACCAAGATTTAGATTCAACAATCACTTTCCCCTCTTCCCCAAGAACTCAACGCAATGGAGACCATTGCTTCCTAAGGAGGGAGGATTGATCCAGGAGGATATTCGTGGCCACCCACCTTTTTCAACTGGCTCAAAATAGTTTTCTGGCAATTTTGGTAATTTACTATTTTTAGCAGTTTTTAACTTCTGGGGCCATTTTGAGGGCCTAAATGAAGGTTTTTCAGGATCGAGCTTCTCAGTGACAGGTAAAGGCTCTGATTGAGCCCCCAAAATGAATATCCTTGGCGATACCTTCCCAATGAGCTATCGTGCGCCCCAAATAGAGATTGTATGTCAAAGTTACACCCCTGGGAAGTTGATACACCAAACTACCCAAAACGGGGTCCACAAAACTATTGGGTTTTCATCTTCCGTGGTTAGGGTTTTGGATTTTCTTTATGATAAAAAGGCCTTTGGAGCCTCATGGTAATCTCATCTTCTCATGGATGCGAGTAGCCGTCACATCTCTTCTCAGAGATAAGCTGCCACCATTCTAGCGAGTCTTTCACTTTGTATTTTACAGTCTTTGTACATTTTCTCTCATTAATAGAAAATTGTGCATTACTGTATATCTGTGTTTATGGTTGCATCTCTGATACATTTCTATTATAAAATTGGATATCCAATATATCTCTGTACATTTCTTTATTATATCTCCGCTCTCATTTTGTGCCGAAAATAATCCGAATCAGAATTTCTCGGATCATCACGTGAAGGTCATCAAGCTGCAATTGAATGGTATTATGGGCATCCTACCTTATTTGGAGCATTTGTCCCATGAAGGTTTTAATGTGTCTGTTAGTGACAATTCTTGTCTTGGGCTCGAGAGCATCCAGGTCTGCAGGTTACGCAGGAAGCGCCCCAGCGCAAAGCGGGAGAGTCTCTTTTCCGATCACAAGTCAAGTGAGCAGGCGAAGTGTTGGTTGTCAGCCGTCGAGATTCAGCTGCAAAACGAATCGACGGTCATCGAGATTTCGGGGATATCGAGTTATCAGGGATTTAGCACGAAGCATAGCGCCAATAGTTCAAGGAAAATTTGGGTCGTCCTATCCAGTTGAGACAGGTGGCAGTCAGTCGGCATTTCGAGGATCGGCGTTTCGGGAGACAAGGAGCCTCCCATTCTTTACAGCTGAAATTGTCGATCAGCGAAACGCTGAAAGCACCTTTGGAGCCAAGCCCACGGTCCTAGCACCAGGTCACATCAAGCGAGCCTATGAATGGGGGCAACCCTCTTTATAAGAACAAATGTTATCTGGGTCGTTCATCTGAAGGACGCGCGGTGCACATCCATGTCACGTCGGCATTCGGGAGTTCGAGGGGTAAGTGCTCCTCGTCATTTCACCTCTCGAAACCTCGAATCCCGAAACGTCGAAAGTGCCCAGAACTAGGCTCATGGTTTTGGCGCCTGGTCACAAAGGAGTAGACCTAAAGGAGGGGCGCTAATGTTTATCATTCGACGAGACGGGCCCCAAAGCGCCGAGAGTGATCTTAGTCGTTCATCCTGGATGAACACGTGGTGCACGATTGGGTCCTCCCGGCCTTTCGCTCATCACGATTTCACATCAGGAAGACTTGCTCCTTCCTATCCACGAACCCCGAAGCGCCGAAAGCACCCAAAGGCGGGCCCACCATATCGAGGAGCAGTATCAGCCTTCCATCTAAATGGGACACCTGGTGCATGATTAGGCTCCCTACCTTCTCGCCCATCGTGATTTCGAAGCGCAAAAGCAACTCCCTCATATCCCCGATGCGCGAGGTGACGAGAGCATCCAGGACCTGGGGCCCGCAGCAGCATCGGGTGAATTTAGGACCGTTAGATTTGAAGGACGCGTGGCGTCAGATTAAGCCGTCTCGGCGTTTCGCTCATCGTGATTTCAAGAAGCATGGATCAGCCCCTTCATATCTGCGATCGCCGAAAACACCTTTGGGAGTAAGCACAAGGTCATAGCCCGTGGTCACATGGGAGACAAAGAGAGTTGTGCAAGAGGGGCCAAAGGCATCGAGTTCAGTTACAGAGGAGATCATTGCGACCTCCAGGCGCCATCGGATCCGATCTCAATCCTGTGTCTCGCTTGGAGTAAATGAAGGCATGAACTGGCGGTTGAGACCTCCCTTCATTCATTAAGTGTGAGATATGGAGGGTCTGGAAAGCGGTTTGCTCGAAGGGGTCCTGTGTACCGTTTTTTCCAAAGAAGCCATGCCGAAGTCTTCAAAGAGACAGAGAAGTCTGCACACTCTAGCTCGGCACTTAATGGCTCAGCTACCCTCCTTACAGGAGCCATGCGTAGTTAAGGTGGCGCGTGAAGAAGGATTTCAGTACGAATTTGACCGAAAAGACACTGAGCCCTGGGTGACTAGGCACGCCTCTGTTAGGTGAATTTTCCTGAGTATATAGGCTCAGTTTTTGTATTTTGTAAGTATCGATGGTTGAGCAAGGCTCCCGGTGGTAAACTTTAATGAAGCACTATTTTCCTGGTTATGTCTGGACTCTTGAGACTTCTTGTCTGATGAATGTTAGTTTTTCTTTCGCGTCTTTGTCTACACTGTATTAGAACGGCTCAGAATTGGAGAATCCAGTCAAGTTGTAACTGTTATAGGATGATGTAGAGTTTGATCACTGTAACAGTTGCATTGTTTCTAATCGGTCCCTGTGATTTTCTTAGCACTAAACGACTTGGAATTGGAGAATCCAGTCAAGTTCCCCCTTTCAGTTTCTCGAAACTCTGAACCAGAGGATCTCGCATTCAGAGTTTTTCTTCTAAAAATTACTGAAAGGCCTATTTCCTGAGGTAGTTTGTCCACTCCTCTCACCAAGTCTTCAACCTGCTCATTTTCAAATCACCCCACTGACTAAAGTTAGATCAAGACCTCCTTTGTTCCTCGCATGCCAGACCCAGTTCCCGAGTTTGAGTGATATCTTCCCGAGTCTCTACCCATTTGATCACCCATTAAAACTATTGTGACATAAAAACTAATGGGCGTCGGGCTCTGCTCCTGCTGCAATCGAGTGACTTCTGTCGCCAACATTTATGGCGTCGTTGCCGGGGATGAAGTTAAAGATTTTCCCTGGGCAGAACAACATTGAGCCTCTGATTATGAAGGTGCATCAGACATCAGAGCCCTTCAAGATTGCTACTGTGCACCTGGCGACTCCAAGGTTTCCACATCACTGTTTCAGCTGTGGCTACTGTTAGCACACCTGAAAGCTGACCCTAAGGAGCTTTCTCGAGAAGGTTTCAGCTGCTGCTTTCTCAGCTTGAGAAGCTTCCTGGGGTAACAACAACGTTAGGATCTGGCCTTTGATGGTGAACAAGGACCAGACACATTCGAAGCTACGCATCTTTCACCTGGCGACTCCACTGGTTCGATATGGAGAAAATCCTTGCTCGCAGGTTTTCTCCTTTTAATTTTTCTGCTATTTCTAGTTTTCCTAATGTTGTCCCCTCTCTGAATGAATGGGGCGATTATTTTCCCATATTTGGAAAACGTGAAGAGGACAACCCTGCTCAGCACCTCGGTGAGTTTCATGAACTCATGCATTAGTGGAAGATACATCATGAGGATGTATTACTGAAAATGTTCATGTTCTCGTTAGCAGGGGATGCTCATAAATGGTATCATTCTTTACCCCCTACTAGCATTTCTTCACTCAGTGAATTCCATGCAGCCTTCACTGCCTATTGTCAGGAGCTTTATCCCTCTGAGTTGATTTTTCATAGTTGTTGTGAGGGATACTACAACAAATGTATACAAGATAGAGTTGTTTCTTATGTAGGCTATGAAGATGATCCTGATGACCTGGATCAGGAATCAGTCATTTCTCCTCCCCATTCATCTGCTTCGGGAGGAGTTATGGAACTGATAAAATCTATCACTGCCAGACTTGACAGGTGGGAAGCTGAGTGATGTGCAGAGGATTTTCCACTCTTTGAAGAAGATGATTTTGGTATCTCTACCATGGATGATTATGAAGATCCCGGGGAGGAAGAAGATGCTTCGAGCGGAGTTATGGAACTGATAAAATCTATCACTGCCAGACTTGAAAGGTGGGAAGCTGAGCGATGTGCAGAGGATTTTCCACCCTTTGAAGAAGATGATTTTGGTATCTCTACCATGGATGGTTATGAAGATTCCAGGGAGGAAGAAGATGCTTCGGGCGGAGTTATGGAACTGATAAAATCTATCACTGCCAGACTTGACAGGTGGGAAGTTGAACAATGTGCTAAGGATTTCCCATCCTTTGAAGCAGATGCCCTTAGCAGCTCTACTGAGGGCAATTATAAAAAAAAAAATCCCACGGGTCCGGTTTATGGTCATTATGAATCTGACCCGTGGGAGAGCCAAGAAGAAGAAATCCTCCCAGATATGACTATGTAAGATAGGGGTTGTAAGGATAAAAGACTGGGGGAAGAAGATGCGCTGAGTGAACTGATAGAGCAGGCGAAATATCTCACTGCCCAACATGCAAGGTCGCAATCTGAAGGCAATGGAGAGGGTTTTCCGGTCCTTGAGGCACATGTTCTTAGCAGCTCTTTTGAGGAGGTTATTGAAGATTTCATAGTTGCGTTAGTTTCTGCCCCCGATGAGATTGTTGTCTCATATCAAAACGATGAAGAGGTGGTTGTGGCGGAGGATTGTTCTCTTTTCCTTCACAAGATCTCCCGTGATGTGTTTACATTCAGGGTCGAAACGGAGGAGCGGAGGATAGTTCCACTTCTGCAAGTTGGAAAAGCTCTGTTTCCCCCCGACTTTGACGATTATCTGGAAGAGGAGCAGTGGGACCCCACATCACCTTTTGCTGATCAGAGCAGCCATCCCACTTATGACAGTTACGAATCAGAGTCTAAGCTCGATATGTTGGATTTCCAGGAGCAGGTCGCAGAACCTTGTCCTCTGCCCACTAAGGAAGATTATCACGGGGAAATCAGCCATCTCGGTCTTTCAGGAGACGTTGAGCAGTACGAAGAAGAGCAGAATTTACTTGGGGGGGTTGTTTATGATGAATACGAATCTGAGCCGGGGGAGATCCAACCAGAAGAGGAGAAAGAACCAGAGGAGCAGAATATTTCCTGTCCAGAGCCAGTCAACGAGCAGCCGCCGCCTGAGAGCAGTGAGCCTACGTCAGTTTTCCACCAACCTGTACTTATCAGAGATATTCGGTCGCATGTGAACAACTGTGCAACAGAAGAGGCTATCTATCGCCAATTTCCTGGAATTGGCCACTCATTCGATGACCCTGTCAGCGATTACATGGAGTGGCATTTCACTTATTCTTTGGAGCCACCATATCCCATCTCAACTTCAGCGTGTAAGGGGAAGTTGAAGAGTGTAACCATTTTGTTGTCACGGTTACACCATCTGCTGATGATCATTGACACAAGGAAGGAGCTTCTATCCAGGAAGCTGCTTGAATGGCTATGGTGGAAATCTGCTTTCACCTAGCCCCATGTAAAGTGTTTTATTAGTTTAGGATTGTATATAAATAAGCTTCTTTGAGCATGTATTTTTATTTTGTTGCTTTTATTTTTCGGCTTGTATTTTCAGCAGTGGGATGTTTTGAGCCTGACTCCATAGCCCAACAGCAAGGCACTGAAGCTGGGGAATGAGTTCTCAGAGCATCACAGGGACGACTCTATCCCCCATGGAGCCTAATGTTAGCGACAATTCTTGTCTTGGGCTCGAGAGCATCCAAGTCTACAGGTTACGCGGGAAGCGCCCCAGCGCAAAGCGGGAGAGTCTCTTTTCCGATCACAAGTCAAGTGAGCGGGCGAAGTGTTGGTTGTCAGCCGCCGATATTCAACTGCAAAACGAATCGACGGTCATCGGGATTTCGGGGCTGCCGAGTTATCCGGGATTTAGCACGAAGCGTAGCGCCAATAGTTCAAGGAAAATTTGGGTCGCCGATCCAGTTGAGACAGGTGGCAGTCAGTCAGCATTTCGGGGATCGGCGTTTCGGGAGACAAGGAGCCTCCCATTCTTTACAACTGAAATTGTCGATCAGCGAAACGTCGAAAGCACCTTTGGAGCCAAGCCCACGGTCCTAGCACCAGGTCACATCAAGCGAGCCTGTGAATGGGGGCAGCCCCCTTTATAAGAACGAATGTTATCTGGGTTGTTCATCTTAAGGACGCGCGGTGCACATCCGTGTCACGTCAGCATTCGGGAGTTTGAGGGGTAAGCGCTCCTCGTCATTTCACCTCTCGAAACCTCGAATCCCGAAACGCCGAAAGTGCCCAGAACTAGGCTCATGGTTTTGGCGCCTGGTCACAAAGGAGTAGACCTAAAGGAGGGGCGCTAATGTTTATCATTCGACGAGACGGGCCCCAAAGCGCCGAGAGTGATCTTAGCCGTTCATCCTGGATGAACACGTGGTGCACGATTGGGTCCTCCCGTCCTTTCGCTCATCGCGATTTCACATCAGGAAGACTTGCTCCTTCCTATCCACGAACCCCGAAGCACTGAAAGCACCCAAAGGCAGGCCCACCATATCGAGGAGCAGTCTCAGTCGTCCATCTAAAGGGGACACCTGGTGCGTGATTAGGCTCCTCGCCTTCTCTCCCATCGTGATTTCGAAGCGCAAAAGCAGCTCCCTCGTATCCCCGATGCGCGAGGTGACGAGAGCGTCCAGGACCTAGGGCCCGCAGCAGCGTCGGGTGAATTTAGGACCGTCATATTTGAAGGACGCGTGGCACCAGATTAAGCTGTCTCGATGTTTCGCTCATCGCGATTTCAAGAAGCATGGATCAGCCCCTTCATATCCGCAATCCCCTAAAACACTTTTGGGAGTAAGCACAGGGTCATAGCCCGTGGTCACTTGGGAGACAAAGAGAGTTGTGCAAGAGGGGCCAAAGGCACCGAGTTCAGTTACAGAGGAGATCATCGTGACCTCCAGGCGCCATTGGATCCGATCTCAATCCTGTGTCTCGCTTGGAGTAAATGAAGGCATGAACGGGTGGTTGAGACCTCCCTTCATTCATTAAGTGTGAGATATGGAGGGTCTGGCAAGCGATCTGCTCGAAGGGGTCATGTGTACCATTTTTTCCAAAGAAGCCATGCCGAAGTCTTCGAAGAGACAGAGAAGTCTGCACACGCTAGCTCGACACTTAATGGCTCAGCTACCCTCCTTACAGGAGCCATGCGCAGTTAAGGTGGCGCATGAAGAAGGATTTCAGTACGAATTTGACCGAAAAGACACCGAGCCCTGGGTGACTAGGCACGCATCTGTTAGGCGAATTTTCCTGAGTATATAGGCTCAGTTTTTGTATTTTGTAAGTATCGATGGTTGAGCAAGGCTCCCGGTGGTAAACTTTAATGAAGCACTGTTTTCCTGGTTATGTCTGGACTCTTGAGACTTCTTGTCTGATGAATGTTAGTTTTTCTTTCGCGTCTTTGTCTACACTGTATTAGAACGGCTCGAAATTGGAGAATCCAGTCGAGTTGTAACTTTTATAGGATGATGTAGAGTTTGATCACTGTAACAGTTGCATTGTTTCTAATCGGTCCCTGTAATTTTCTTAGCACTGAACGACTTGGAATTGGAGAATCCAGTCAAGTTCCCCCTTTCAGTTTATCGAAACTCTGAACCAAAGGATCTTGCATTCAGAGTTTTTCTTCTACAAATTAATGAAAGGCCTGTTGCCTGAGGTAGTTTGTCCACTACTCTCACCAAGTCTTCAACCTGCTCATTTTCAAATCACCCCACTGACTGAAGTTAGATCAAGACCTCCTTTGTTCCTCGCATGCCAGACCCAGTTCCTGAGTTTGAGTGATATCTTCCCGAGTCTCTACCCATTTGATCACCCATTAAAACTATTGTGACATAAAAACTAATGGGCGTCGGGCTCTGCTCCTGCTGCAATCAAGGAGTGACTTTCGTCGCCAACAGTGTCAATAGAGCTCCATTGTTTTCTGGTACCGGGTCTCCCATGCTCAATTAGTTCCCACATCCAGAATCCATCAGATTGTAGTCTCTACAACCTATGAGTTCGTCGTCATATCACACTCTAGACTAACCTCATCTTTGACTCCATCTAGATTATGTTGGAATCATTAAGGCATGTTGTTCTGGTAGTCGAATTTAGGGTTATATGCCTCTTGCTACACCCGAGAGACTTGGAAATCATCACCACCTTGATGAGACGAGGAAGCATTTGGGACTCTAGAACCGTAATGGTATCCTCTGGGATATCCCTGATGAGGAGCCAAGATGGCTCGAATGATAACACGAAGAGTAGGATGGTATATCTGCAATAGGGGAGGCACTGGGCTCCAATCTCTACTTGAAGGCCTTTGATTCCATACGAGAGTTATATTGTCAATTGTCGAAAGAACCTGTGAATGTTGAACTACTATCGAGCCTCTGCTCTGCTTGGATTCCATTATTTGTGAGGTGGTGTTCTTCATGCTTAATATTAAGCTTGGTTGGAGAGTGTCGAAACTCATCCTATGTACACCAAGTTATGACCAGTTAATTCTTCCACCGAGTGGTTGGGCTGACTGGACCCAATGTCGTGCATGTCATCAGTTAAACTGTGGGAAACCATCTAGCCTATCGTCCTGGCTCTCTTGGAAACGTTGTTGATCATTAAATGAGAAAAATATATATCGGTTGGAGTTCCCTCGTCTATCTCGAGTCCTAATCTTGAAGCTGGAGCCAATTGATGAGCATTAAAACCATCCTCAGGGATTGGGTCCCCTAAGGTTTGCGTCCCTCACACCCCATACAGGGAAAAATATTGTATTAATATTTATCTGTATATGATAATTGTAATTATTAATACAAATTATTTAGATAATAATGATATAAGTGGTGGATTGTAGTAAATGAGCAAAATAAACCAAATTTCGTAATAAATTTGATTGTATCTCACAATAAATAAATAAATAAATATATATATATATATATATATATATATATATATATATATATATATATATATATATATATATATATATATATATACTATCGAAATTTGAAAACAAGGACGACTCTAAATTACTAGAACCCAACAAACAACACCACACTTACACTTAGCCAATAAATTTGGTCATTAAAGAACATTCCTAATAAACTATTGTGCCCACTGAACATCATGCATATACTAGAAGAAAGAGGAGTTGTAATATACTTAAAACAAAATTATGTAATGGTTTTACAAACCACGCATTCCCCAAAGAGATTGTGGTATGTATTATATTGTATCATCCACATGTTTTGATAAATGTGAAAATAATTAGAAAATGTGACTCACTAAATTGTGTTTCTTAAGTGGAAATTTGTTTTTCATAAATGAGGGATGATGAAGTAGGTCCTCCATTTTGTGCAATTGGGTAGATGATCATAACGCTATTGGACGATATTTTTATTTTTTTTCATACTTAGGTCTCTTCACCTTTAGAGGTAGAAACAGACTTAGTTAGGGGGCTTATGGAGATGTGGTAGTTTGTCTTAGAGTGTGGGATGCCTCCTTCACTCAAGGGAGATGATTCATTAAAAGGAATAGATCAATCATTAACAAAGCTTCCAAGTATGTCCTTGGTCACTAGTCAATAAAGGATTAATATTTCCAAGGTGCTTGGACTGAATTGTTTCCCTCCACTCTCATCACCTAGATCTCATTTGAGGAGCTCAAAGCAACAAGGAAGATAATAAATCTCTTCAGATGGAATATCCTCACTTATTTTTGTGATAGTTTTTATATTGTCTTCCATTTGGATGTCTTCAATTTATGGATGGTGGTAAGATGCCATATCTATGCTAGTTTTGTAAACATTCATGGTTTACTTTTATTATGTGGATGTTCCATATTGTTGAACCCCTTTTGTGATTCCCCTTTATTTCTATTTTCCCATTCCATTTTTTACCTTTTCTTTTCCCTCCCATGTTTTCCCTTCCCGGATCTCTCTTTCCCCCACTCTTTTTTCCCTTTCTTTGTTACAATATTACCATACTTAGTCGTTTTCATTATGTTTATGGAATTTCAAACAAGCGGATTTTCGAACTCATGTTATTCTCTCTTTACCTCTGTATAATTCCATCCAACACTTAGATTATTTTTGCACCGTGGACTTTCGGACTTTCGGACTTGTAGACATGTGTGATATACCTCCACTCTCTCCACTATCCACCCAACAATTTCCAACACTTAGCCATTTCATACTGTAGCATTCCAGATATAAAATAGTATGCAAAATAGAAATATTTTAGCAAGTAATGGCAGAACAACAATGATATAACCATAACAATACCAAAATAACACAAGAATGAGCTCCTTTATTAATGATAGCAATGTTCACTTGCCTCTTCGAGGGGGAAACCTCCAGCAGAGCAGAGCTCTATTACAATAATATCCCAGACAAAACTTTCCATATCCTCTACTCCTATTTATATTAAATCTATCTATCCAAAAGACCAATCTAGAGGAAGATCCTTCTAGAAGCGGAAGCTTCTATTAGGTCTTCTTACATTTGACTTATTCTTCCTTATTGCTAGGCCTTATTAATATTTGCCTTTATTACATGGAATTATAATATTCTACCTATGTGAGGGGTTAGGGAGGTTAGGTCCCTAACATGCCCTCCCCCTTGAAGAATAGTCTTGTCCTCAAGGCTTAAGATGAGAAAATTGTTGTAGAATGGTGGTCGGCTCCTAGGTGGCGTCTTTTGGAGTTGTATCTTTCCATTGGACTAACACTTCCTTGATGGTGCACTCACAAAGACGATGCTCTTGTTGGTCCAATACTGCTTGTCTTTTTAACCAGATGGAACCTTCTTCATCGAAATCAGGGAGACTGGTTTGAGTTTGGCACTTAGTTCCAAGCACCTTCTTTAAGCAGGAGACATGAAAAATAGGATGGAACTTTGACTGAATGGTTAGAGCTAACTGGTAGGCCACTGACCCCACTCACTTGAGAACTATATAAGGACCATAAAATTTGGGAGCAAGTTTCCGATAGTTTGTAGCTTTGAGTGAAGTATGCTTATAAGGTTGTAGTCGAAGAAACACCTGGTCCCCTCCAGCAAATTGTCGGTTTGAATGACCTTGATCTGCTTGTTTCTTCATGTGATTATGATCCATGACCAAATTATCTTTGAGGGAATGAATAATAGCCTCTCTAACTGTAATATTTTTGTCAACCTCCTGAACCTTTGAAACCCTGGGAATATATGAGAGAACCGATGGGGGATTTTGGCCATATATTGCTTCAAAAGGAGTCATGTGAGTAGCTATATGGTAAGATGTGTTGTACCACCTTTCAGCTAGGGGAAACCACTAATCCCATCGATTTTTCCTCTTAGATTCAAAACACCTCAAATATGTTTCCAAACACTTGTTGAAAACTTCAATCTGGCCATTCATTTGGGGGTGATAGGCAGTGTTGAGATGCAATTGGGTGCCCTGTAGCTTGAACAATTATTGCCAAAAATTGCTATTGAAAGTAGGATCTCTGTCAGAGACAATAGAATTAGGCATGCCATGACGCTTGAAGATATTATCCATGAATATTTGAGCCAGTGTGGATGCGGTGAATGGGTGTTGAAGAGCACAAAAATGAGCATATTTGGAGAGATGATCAACGACCGCCATGATGACTGACTTATTTCCCAATTTAGGTAAGCTCGCAATAAAATCCATAGAAATATCTCGCCAAATAGCAGGGGGGATCGGAAGCGGTTGGAGTGTGCCTGGAGCTTTGACAATTTCTCCCTTGTTGCATTGGCAGACCTCACATTTATCCACAAAGGTGCAGATGTCATGTTTCATACCATCCCAGAAAAAAGAACGTTTGACCCGTTCATAGGTTTTGGTAAACCCTGAATGCTCGACTGTGGATGAAGCACGAAGTTCAGAAAGCACCATTGATTTAAGTTGTGATTTCTTGCATAAATACAAATGGAATTTGTAGCAAAGCTCTTCATTGTGCCAAGAGTACCCTGGAGAAACTGGAGAATTGTGTTGCAATTGGTGGATCATGCTAGAAATTTTGGGTTCTTGCAACCATTCTTGATGAATAGCTTGGAGCCAATCTGGTACAATGAAGGAGAGGGAGAAAAGGGACCCGTATTCTTCATATTTTCGAGAAAGAGTGTCGACCACTACATTTTCCTTTCCCTTCTTGTAAATGATCTCATAATCATAGCCAAATAGCTTGGTCACCCATTTTTGTTGCTCCGGTGATGAAATTCGTTGTTCCGGAAAATACTTGAGACTATGATGATTAGTTTTGATTTGGAAGCTTTGAACCAATAAATAAGGATGTCAGAGATCCACTGCATGCAAAATAGCTAACAATTCATTTTATAAATGGATTGGCCCAAATGTCGCTCTGAAATATTTTTGCTAGTGAAGGCCAAAGGCCTGCCATCTTGCATGAGGACGGCCCCAATTCCTTTCCCAGAAGCATCACATTCCAATACAAATGTCTTTGTGAAGTTTGGAAGTGATAGGATAGGAGTCAAGCACATAACATCTTTCAAGGCTTGGAAGGCATGATCCACAACTGGAGTCCAAGTGAAAGGATTCTTTTTGAGAGAAGTGAGAGGAGCTGCAATTTTTCCGTAATTTTGAACAACTTCCTATAATATCTTGTTAAACCCAGAAAAGCATGCAATCTTTTAATAGTTTTAGGGTGAGGCCAATCCTGCATAGCGGAAATTTTCTTAGGATCCACCCGGACACCATCCTTGTTGACAATATTACCCAATTATTCCACTTCTGAGGCACCAAAGGCATATTTAGATTGTTTGAGGAAAATTTGGTGCTTAGAGAGTATATGGAGAACTTGATTCACATGGGAGAGATGTGATGTCCAATTTTTACTATAGATGAGAATATAATCAAAGAAAACTAAGACAAAATGATGGAGAAAAGTATGGAAGACATGATTCATAAGACTTTGGAAAGTGGAGGGAGCATTACACAAGCCAAAGGAAATTACCAAGAAATCATAGTGACCCTCATGAGTTCGAGATGCAGTCTTGGGAATGTCTTCTTCTTTCATACGGATCTAGTGGTAGCCAAAACATAGATCCAGTTTGGTGAAGCACTGAGCACCACTTAATTCATCCAAGAGGTCATCAATGACAGGAATGGGGAATTTTTCTTTGATTGTGAGTTTGTTTAGGGCGTTAAAATCAAGACACATGCGCCAAGTATCTTCTTTCTTGAGTACCATGACCACAGGGGAAGAATAGGGGTTGGTACTAGGACGGATGACACCCACTTCTAGCAATTCATGAACAATTTTATCAATTTCATTATTTTGGGCAAAGGGATGACGATAAGGGTGAACATTGGGAGGAAGACTACCTGGTATGAGAGGGATTGAATGATCATGGACTCCATGGGAAGGGGGAAGTTCTGTGGGAGTGGTAAAAAAAACTTGGTGGTAGGAGAGGATAGATTGGAGGTCGAGATGCACAAAAGGTGTCTCAACAACATGAATGGAGTGGACCTAGGCAATAATGCCATAATGACATTTTTTAGGAGCTTTTCCATGTGATGGGAACTGATGATCTCATGGGATTCTTTTGTGATGCCATGGAACTTATAAATTTGTCCCTCCAATTGGAATTGCATGGTTAAGTCCTTAAAATCCATGAGAATGGGGTCGAGAGTGCGTAACCATTCAGCACTAATAACAATGTCACAACAACCCATGTCGATAGAAAACATATGGGATTGTAGATGATACTGACCAATTTGGAGCCGCACATTTTCACATCGTCCCCCACATTTCATGGAACCTCCATTGGCAATCATGATTTCAAAATTATTGACGGCATAGATGTAACAATTGACTTCTTGGGAAATGTGGTGATGAATAAAATTATGGGTGCTACCATTGTCCACAAGGATGATGAATTTCCTATTTTTAATGTAACCAATTAATTTAAGAATCTGGGGAGCAAAGAAGCCAATAAGGGCATTAAGTGAAATCATCGGGTCAACTTATGGTGGATCAGAGGGTGGGGTCGGATCAGATGGCGGTGGTATTTCCTCCATAGGTGGAACAACAACCTCTTCTTCAAAAATATCCTCAATCACAGCCATAAAAATCTTATGTTCCTTACACTTGTTCCCTGGAAAATATTTGTCATCACAATTATAACAAAGACCCTTGAGTTGACGTTCAACCATTTCAGCCTTGGTTAATTTCTAGATCTTGAGGGGAGTTGTAGGAGGGGCATAATTGGTGGGTTTAGGGCGAGGATGAAAGGAGGGTTTGTGGATCTGGGAGGATACAATATGTTGTGCTTCCTTGGCTCATTGAGTAGCTTCCAACCAAGTATATGGGCATGCCATGAGAACATGGGCATAGATTTCATCTTTTAGGCCACTGATAAATCATTCCCTGAAGAAAGCATCTAACATGCCCTCCATTCTGAAAGCCAAGTGCTCAAACGCGGAAATAAATTATTCCACTTTCCCAGACTGCTTCAACTTGGTCAAACGGCCTAAATGGTGGGTGTCAGAGTCAAGGCAGTCATAAATCTCTTCCATAAACTGTGTCCAAGCAACATACCCTTGGCAGGCCTTTTTTCGCCATTGCCATCATTCTGGATCCAGATGTAGGATACCATAATGAAGCTTGGCTAAATCATCAGTAATGTCATGCAAGGAGAAATAATGTTCCATTTGGGTGACCTAGCTTGTGGGATCCGATCCATTAAATTTTTTCACCTCAATTCTGGGAGAGCGAAGGTCTAGAGAAAAGTGGGTAGTATGAGGAAACTTGGTAATGGGAAGATTCATGGTCATCCTGATAAGATGGTTGTTTAGAAGAGGAAAGGTTCGGGGAATGGCCCATGAAGTGGTCAAGGGTGGCTTTGAGGTATTTGAGGTCTTTGATGTGGGCACATTAGTCTGGGAGAATCTAAATAGCGTAATTGATTGAGCTAAGGTTGGCATTGATATTCTCAATGTCTTCCTTCTTCTGGAGATTTTCAACAACCAATGTATGTAGTTCTTGGGATCGAGTGTTGTCCATTTGGAAAAATGGGTAGGAAAATGGTATAGGGGGAACACAGGGGGTCAAGTGGGGTGGGTGGGACCACTGAGAAGAATGGTATCAAATGATAGGTACCACTGCGATCAGGGAGAAAAGGGGAATCCAATGGGATATGGGCCAAATAAGGGTGTCAGAAAAGGGTTGGGTCCATAAACAAATATGTGTTAAAAATGATAGGTATCACTAGAATTGGGGCGAAGAGAGGAACCCAATGGAATAGGTCCCAAACAAGTGTGTCGGTGGGACCACTATACTCTTTTTTTATAACTTTTGTGGATTTATACTCCAATCTGAAGAATAATGCAATGCATTAATACCCAAATTATTAACAGGAAGAAATGTGTAGTAATTTCGCAACCAGAATTCAGGAGGCACAGTTACCCTGTAATAGATCTTGCATGTTCTGTTTTTGTTTTTGTCCTAAGGGTTAGGGTATTCAGGGTTTCTACAGACAAGGGTTTTCCATGTGCTATATCTCTCTGATATACGTGTTATATGCCCAATATCCCAGGGAACCAACTAAGGAGGCTAGATTGTGCCCTTAGCCATACTACTTGACTACCTAGGTACTAGAGAGTATCTTCTCGAGTGTTGTTCTCGGTGGCACTATAGCAGTCAGGCACTCGATCGGTTTATCTACGGAGGGCTTCAGGATATCTAGGTTGATCTGTATACATGTGTTGTCTGATGAGCTACCACTCGAAGGGGTACCAACGAGGGTTACAAGGGTGGTCAACATATGTGAACTTAAAAACTACTTGTAGTTCCTGCGTGTATGCTAATTCCCCAACTGTGGATTTATGCACTGAATGATGTATATGTGTAGCTTTAAGACATAGAAATATGTATCTACCCTGGAAAAAAATGTAACCCGTAATTTTCTACCGAGGAAAGTGCTCTGATACCACTTGTAGTATTCTAGATATAAAATAGTATGCAAAATAGAAATATTTTAGCAAGTAATAGAAAAACAACAAAGATATAACCATAACAATACCATAATAACACCAGAAAGAGAACCTTTATTAATGATAGAAATGTTCACTTGCCTCTTCGAGGGGGAAACCTCTAGTAGAGTAGAGCTCTATTACAATAATCTCCAAGACAAAATTTCTCATATCCTCTACTCATATTTATACTAAATCTATCTATCCAAAAGAACAATCTAGAGGAAGATCCTTCTAGAAGTGAAAGATTCTATTAGGTCTTCTTACATTTGACTTATTCTTCCTTATTGCTAGGAATTATTAATATTGGCCTTTACTACATGGAATTATATTATTCTACCTACGTGAGGGGTTAGGGAGGTTAGGTCCCTAACACATACATTTGGGCTTTCGAACTTTCAAACTTTCGGACTCGCGTACGTGCCTTTTCATACTAGTTGTTCACTCTGATTTTCTGCCATTACGTGTCCCCTCCTTCACCTTTTTTTATGTCAGATTTAATGTTATCCATGCGGAATTAACTACTAAATTTATTGTTGAAGTAGTTGTTAATTAATGATGCTTATACCAAGGCTAGTGATATTTATTTTGAGTTAATGCTTCCACAAAAATAAATCTAACTCGAAATTATTTTACTGTGCAAAAACAATATTTCAAGAAAAGTTGGTCAGCTCCGCGAATACAATCATGAGAAAACAATCATTCTATGGGGATACTTTGAACCTCTTCGCCAGAGAATACCAGAACTATCATTGGTACCGCTCATACTGGTATTATTCAAATTTGTTGGGTAAAGAGAAAAACAAGGTATGGAGTTCAGGAATAGTTCTCGTGGGATGTGTTCCATAAGTTTTTGAATGAAAGGATATTGTTACATGGTACGTCAACAAGTTTATTCAAAACAGAGGGGTCATCACATTGCATAATAGTTCTCCTATTTCATTGGTGCCCTCAATATTTAGAGAGATGTTGAAGTTGCCAGAGCCGAACATGGCTTATAAAGGGGAGGAAGCTAGAGATTTAATAAAAAGTAAGAATAACGGAATAGAGATTCTTCAAGAGTACATGCATGACCCATCATTAATGCCTGAAGATATATCCATAATTCAAGTAAGTTCCTTAAAAAATCCTTATAAAGAAATTGCATGGTTGTTTACTCAGATTGTTGGCCAAGACTCTACAAAAACCATTCCCCGACTGGCATTATATATACTGCATTTCATGGTTCATAAAAAACCTATCTTCGACTGGGCGAAGATTATTTCGAATGAAATCACTACAAAGTTGACTAATGTTAATACTGAGAATTTTTTTTATATGTCCTCTTATTTGATATTCTCTATTACATATTGTGACACTTTTGAGGGTTTAAACATTGCTCGAAAAGTGAAAATAAAGATGGACCCTATGACCATGTGGTACCAAGATCTATGGAGGCATAGAGTCAGCCATCATTTCTATGAGGTATATTGTAATTTTGTGTCTAAATTCAAGAAGTTGTTATTTGGGGAAGACACTTCTCGGCTATCTTGGAAGCAATGACTTTTCTAAAGGGAAAAGGAGTCCTTGAGAAAATAAAGGACTACAATATCATCAGGGTTTCCTACTCTATCGAAAAACTCATTTCTCTTCCTTTGTATATATCTGATAAGTTGTTTATCATTGAGATAGCTAGACAATATAAATTCTTATTCCATACCCTTTCTGATAAAAAAAAAATAGTTCATACCTCTCTCGTGGAAAGTTGGTGAAATTCCTCTCCGAGGGATCTCCAAAATAGACGGATATGATGCTTATTTCGATCACTCTGACCTGATATTCCGAAAGGAAATCAAGGGTTTTTACTCTAATCATCTTTTTATAATCATTTGCTTTCAATTGGACTCAGCCCTGCACTCATAAACTCAGTCGTCAGCAGAGAAGAAGAAAATGATAGACACAATCCAAATAATTGAGAAGCTGACAAAGATTCTGGAGATATAGCAATTGTTATAAGTACCACAGAGAACCATAAAGAAATAGGTAAACCTGTGAGTGAAAAAAATTCCCAATCACCAGCTACCTCTTGAAGAAGTTCCCTACCAAAGGCAAATCCTCAGCCAGGGACATCCCACACAAGAAAAATGCATAGTAATAACTCAGGATATGATGAAGAGAGGAACCCTCCCAATAAGAACTTGGAGAATCCCCATAAATTAAAAGTCAAGAGAAAAATTAATAATTCACAACAGAAGGGGGAAGAAACACATGCTCCAGAAAATGATTTGTTATTAGATAACATGGATTTGGATGTAGACATTGAAAATATTACTTTCCCGGATGAAGAAGTACTGGCTAGAAAAAATGTACAACATATTTCCGCACTTATGATCTAGGACAAGACATTTTCTGATGAATAAACATTCGTTGTACAAAATTCCTATTTTGATAAAGAATCTAAAAAATTGGTTTATGAAAGAACTACAAAGAGTAAGAGCAGGAACCTATGGTCTACCATTGATACTCGAGATATGTTTCCTTCTAAGTTATCATATATTCAAAAATTCATAGGGGTTGCACTTGATGTTTCAATTGCGCATATGGAGGAAGAGAATGTACAACTAAAATAAAGAATTAAAGAATTGGAGGCAACACTCATGCCTCCACCTATTCTAACTTCCCTTGTTGCTATGATTCATCCTGGAAAAAGTTTTCAAGAAACCCTGAAATCAAGTACTAGGGTAAAGGGAATTTCAAATCTTATTAGTGCCACTCGACATTTTGTCGAATATAATATTAAGAAAATAATTCCATTGATCATAGAGTTGTGGGATATGGCAAACATTTTTGCCTCTCTTGGTTTGAGAATCCATAATATCAAGGAATGCTTGAATTCATATTTGAAAAATGATGAAGGGTTATACACAGATGGAGTTGTAATGTTTACAATGAAAGTCTCAGAAATGACAAAGCAGTTGAAAAAGCAAGAAAATCTACCTTCTTCAAGCCGTATCAAACAGTTAAAAGCATGTTGGATTGAAAGAATCAACATATTAAAGGGATTGTCAACTCAATTGTTTGAATTGTCAAGAAGGAAAATTGAAGCATACACAAAAATCCTTGACTTAGATATTGTTGAAACCACTATTGAAGTCACGGACCATAAGTATCTCTCATATTCAATGCTCATGACTCGACAACATTTTGAAGGCCAAATTGAAGAACTAAAAAGGGCATCAACTGAAAAGTTTGATACTATGATTGAATTTACACATGATGATATTGAAAGTTGGCTTGTTGAGTACACAAATAAAAATGAGGATATCGAGAATACTTTAAAAAATTTATCAATTGATTTAAGGGAAAGTGAAAAAGAGTGGTTTGACATTAAAGTTAAACAAGAGGTAATTGTTGCCCTGTTAAGGGAGTATATTTAAGAATGGTAAACAACTCATTTGCCAAGATCTCTGAAACTCCATCAGAAGCAGTTACGACCAGTAATCAAACTGCAACAAGCAAGGGTACAAAAGAAACAACAACAAGCAAATGAAGGGGAGAGATACCATCATAGTAATTCCACATTGATCACATATTGCTTCCTTTATCAGTTTTCGTCCAGTTATTCTTCTTCTTTAACTATAAAATATTAATCGAATCCTAATAAACTTATTTTGTCTTCTTACCAGATCTTGTTGTTCAACATACACCCACTAACTTCTTTCTATTTCCTATTTTCTTGTATATATTTACTTTATGGTCCGCGGGAGCCCTAATCCTAGTCCTTTGGATGAACGCCTTAAATTTCAATATGTTGTAACATACATTATTTTTTTTTGAGAAATCCCAGAGAACTAATTTGGGATCAATTTTGATTGTATTTTATAACTTTGAGTCTTGAGTATAAAGTATTTGAAATTGATCTATCATTGTCGTTTTTTGAGCTATATACGCAATACTCTATGAAAGTTCTCTTATGTGAATGGACCATCTTCTTTTATTTTGAATGTGATTAGAAATTTTATTTTCACTATGATGGATGTGAGGAAATTTTGTTTATTTTTTGAAATGTGTGATGTATGAGATTCTTGGTCCACTTCCTAGGAATTCTCTTTTGAAAATATACTCTTTAATTTTCATCATTTTTATTTTTCTTGAACATTGAAGATTGCATTGTCTTAAGGTCCTATATTATTCTTGATTTTGGAATCACAAAGAATATCATAAGGCAAAGAGGAGTACCACCTCTTTAAAGATGCGAGAGTATTCATATCCTCGTGAGGTTTCTGTTTCGGTCCTAATGGATTCAAGCGTCAACACAGACCCACAACTAATTTTTTGTCTTAATGTTGTTGTTAGTTATAAGGAATTGTTAGTTCAAGTGAGGGGGATCATAACCAGGTTTGCACTAGAAAAGCATCCATTATGGAGCAATTCAACAAGGACATGAAAGTCACATTTTCAGTTGAATATTTGGTTGGATCATAACACAAGCTTGTATTTGCACTGGACACGTGACACATATGCATTAGTCTAAAATGAGGAAAGAGATGGAGCCTATCTAACTGGAATGAATCTTGAGCAAGAAAAAGATGAAATTCTAAAAATGATCCTTAAACATTTTCTTTGTTTTGTTTAAGGCCCCAAGAGAGCACTGATGAAGATATAGTTTGATTTTGTAAGGTTATGGCCTATATAGTTAGACAATTTTTATGTCACCTTCTATGGCTCCTCGCAAAGAATCTCTTTGGAGTGCTATCAAGCACACTCTAAATGTATCATTTCATTCTCCTTGAAATGAAAGATTGGATTTTTCTTTGGAAAATTTTTTATATAAGTATTTTCTTTTCTAAGGAAAAAAGCATAATGTATTGATTCAAAAAATAAAAATGCATCACATTCGAACACTGTGGAAGCACAATGCCATACAGATTATACACAACCCCTAAAAATAACATCTATGATTATACACAAACCGAGGGTGGTAGGTGCGGGAGAATATCATCTTTGATTTCAATGGAATTCAAGAAGCTACATTTGAATGGGGGATGAATCTAGCCACAAACAATCAACCTAAGGCCCTCACTTTATTTCAAGGGTTAAAACAAATGAACTTTGGGGGAAACAAAAACATTTTAATTATTTGATATTCAACTATAATAATCCAACTTATTAATAAATCAACCACTCCAGCTAACATAAAACATGCCATGCTCATTATAAGATTTCAAAATGAAATTTGTCGTTTCTATTCCACATAATTTTATCATGTTTTAAGGGAGCATAATAAGCAAGCAGGTCATCTAGCCAATGCAGTAGTTCTCATATTGTAGAAGGATCCCTTAGAAACAATAGGGGGTTAATCATCAACCATGTTCCTTAATTAATTTAGTATGGTCTCATCAAGCACTTGCATGCCCTTCATGTATCATCCCATTCGGAAGAGAAGAATTAATGTGCAAGAATGAAAATCAATTGACACTTTGAATAAGGTACCTTTACACACTTTCGTTTCGACTCCACATCATTCTATCATGTTTGAAGGGAGCATAATAAGTAGGCAAATCATCTAGTCAATGCAGTAGTTCTCATCTTTTATAAGGATCTTTTAGAAGCAACGGTGGGTTAATCATCAACCATGTTCCTTAATTAATTTAGTATGATCTCATCAAGCACTAACATGCCCTTCATGTATCATCCCATTGGGCAGAGAGGAATTAATGTGCAAGAATGCAAATCAATTGACACCTTAAATAAGGTACCTTTGCACACTTTCTTCATAACTCAGTGTCAGCATTATCAACCTTGAACAATCATAAATAAGCATGCAGTTGGGATAATGGAATTTACAGTGGCGGGAAGTGAAAGCTCTGGTTCAAGAAACGACCTTCTGGAAGTCGAGCACTTATTAATGTAGATTATTTTGGGCATACCTCTCTCGGTATCGTTTTTCAATCCATTAAGTAAAGGGAAATTTGGACAGATCTCTCCAGTAATATCAATCTAATTTCTCAAATGTATTGTGCATTATGAAATTGGTCTAGGGTTAGAGTTTGACATAAGGAGTGCAGGCAAAGAGGGATTTTGAAGGACAAATAAGGTTATTTGGATCGGGTCGCTAGGTCCTTGGCTTCTTGTCTTGGTGCCTCAAACACTCTCTAGCTTATAACACTCTTCTTGTCTTGTGTGTGTGTGTGTGTGTGTGTGTGTGTGTGTGTGTGTGTGTGTGTGTGTGTGTGTGTGTGTGTGTGTGTGTGTGTGTGTGTAACCACTAGAAGACCAAGCTTATATTGTCTTCAAAGAGGCCCAATCATATGCAAAAATAGAAATTGAGCCCAAATGTTTTCTCATAGTGAGACAATAGTTGATGAACTATATATGATCTATTCATGAGTTGTTGAACTAGCCTTGTTCCCTAAAGAATCTACATTTTACCTTGAGTACCATACTTGGAATGAGGGGAAGTGCACCAACGATTTCCCCCATGACATGTTACCTGGGAAAATATGTGTGTGTGTTTCTAAGGAAAACCTCACAGGAAAATTCAAAGGATTCTTCCTCGTATTCATGGGTGGCATCCCTAGTAAACCTGTCGACGTAGAATAGTGTGCCTTTGTAATACCCTGATTTTTACCCTTTGGATGTATTAAATCAAATTGTGTATTGATTATAATAAGTGTTTATAATAATGGGAATCAAGCCATATGAGCTTAACTAAATGGCCCCATTATTAAATTATGTAAATATGTCGTATGATTTTCTAATGAGAAGTTTGTCTATGAGTCCCCTAGTGAAGAAGAGAAGAAGGG
>ML799418.1:138284-164773 GCA_009831015.1 Picea engelmannii
TTAAATTTCATCAGCCATCTTTGACTTGGAAGCCAATCATTGAATGCATCTAGTGGTTAGTGAGGAAGTCTACCTCACGTAGCTATGAAGGCATGGGGGTTGGATATAATCATCACAGGGAAGTGTAAGAGTCCCCGTCCTCATGGAAAATCATTCCTCTTCCATTATCATGCACACACTTATCATTCTCATTCATTCACTCATTCAATCTCACCATTCTTGTGTTCAAGCACTGCCCAAGTTCTGAAACTACAACGTCATTTATTAGACTAAGATACAAACTTGAAATTGGCCAAACTAGATATGGGAAAGTGTTTCATGGACCTGGGAAGAGAAATGGATGATTGCAAAGGAGAATAGAGATTGGTTTGTTTGGGAAACCTTACCTTTCCCCTATTAATTTTTGTTCAATGGGTGCCTTGGAGCCAATGTTTTTTTCAACCAAGTTATTCTAGAAGATCAACATGGGTTCTCCTTGCTTACACTAAGAGCACTAGAAGGAAGAATACTTCTTAGGTATTGTTGAACATTGAAGGAAGATGTTTTCCTTGTGATATGTGGGCAGTGGATGAGAATGTCACGACCATTTGATGGTCGACTGGTTACTTGGAGTGCTTAATTGTAAATAGATTGGTTGAGCCTAAGAGAAATTGGGTTAGGTGAGTGGTTTGTGGATATATAACTAGTTTCCTTCACCCTAGTGGCCTCATAGGCTAGCTTAGGGTTGGAATATGTAGTGGGTGCCTATTGTTGGGTGGAAAATTGCTTGCACATAGCTAGTTTCTTAGAAAAACTTGGTCAAAGGATTAGTGCTCCATCTCTGCTCTTCATTCTCTCTTTATAACTCTGCAATTTAAATTCAATTTCTATTACGAATGAAATCTGAATGGAATCCCTAGTTTAAATGAGTTTATACATGTTAATTTTCATTGCATTATGCATTTGCATGCATGTAAGAATTCGAATGTTTTTATAATTTTTAATGGGTTCAAATTTCTATTGGTATTTTTAAAATTTTGATCACATCCTTGCTCGATGGGTTGGATAGTCATTTGAAAGGGATGTGAAAGCCTCACCCATTGGGATTTGAACTAGGCATCTACTGGCAAAAAACCAACCAAATGCATAGCAACATTAGTAACAATCGATTGAACTAAACCCTTAGGTTCGAGTGGTTGAGTACTTTGAGCTTCATGTAACAAGTCTTCGGGTTGATCCCTTATGTTGGATGCATCTATTGCATGCCTCACTCAATGTTGTGAGGTTTTCCTTGGAAAAATAAATAAATAAATATAAAAAATATAATATATATGTATATGTGTATGTGTATGTGTATGTGTATGTATATATGTATATTTCTTGGAAAAAATCCCCGTAAACTTCTAGACATTTCCTCCCATTCCAAGGATGGTACCCATGTAAAATGAGTGGCATATACTTAGTGTGTCTCACCTTGTGGGAATTGAACCAAGGACTCACACAACATTCCTAACTACCTACAATGTCTTGGAAATAGTAGCACCAACCAAGAATTGAGGTGCTTTCATGGGAAGGAGATGTGTAACATTCATGCTTAAAGTTAACACGTTGCATAAATAGACTCGATGTATTATTTTTTTAAGCTAAAAAATAACAATAAATATGAATGAGATGTGTAATTTCCATTCTTATAAAACAAAATATATAAAATAAAAATTGGATAATGTCAAAATGAAAATTAAAAAAGAAAAAGAAAAAAGAAACTAGCATTTATTAATTTACACACACACACACCCCACAAGGCCAAGGGGTTGGCTCAACTGGTTGTTGCCAATGTTGTTCAACATTTTTCTAGCTTCATGTCAACCTATTTGAATCTCGTTGAGTGACATGCACTAGTCTACACTGATATGCTTATTAGATATGTTATTCGCAAATGTGGGGAAGCATCTAGTGTATTTCCTCGCAAGGTTTTCATTGGCGTGTGCATGTGCGCTCACACACGCATGCACACACACGCACACACACACATATTTCCAAAGAAATTTTTTTTGGGGAAACCCTCTAGGGGATTCTTCACATTCCATGGATGGTGCCTGGGGTAAGTGCCATCAACAGACAACATGTAATCCTAATGCCAAGGGACCTAGGTGGATTCAACCCTGTGATCTCCTTGGCCATTACAACTTCGATGTGGCAAGTCAAACAACTTGAGATAATCATTGGGGCTCCAATGTACACCTCCATAGACTAGGTAGTCAAATCATAGCACAGAAGGGGTTTCTTGTTGCACAAACAAGGAGGTCTTATATGTCGATTTTATGTCTCGCTAGGATGTGACCTTAAATTAGATTTTTTTTAAACAAAACTGAAATGTATATATTAATTCGATGTCTCTCTAGGATGTGACCTTAAATTAGATTTTTCCTTTTAAACGGAAGTGAACTGTATATATTAAAAAAGTTGTGTCAAAGAAAACAAAAGTCATACAAAGTCTTCAAAGAAAGGCTCGGGGCCTGAACATAATTCTAGAGATACAGAAGAAAAATTTGGAGCTATCTCCAGATCATATTCTTGTTCAGAATAATCGATTACATCTTTTACAAATTGGCCTACTAACAATACAACTTTATAAAACATTTACTAATAAGAAGAGACAAAGTCATGAATTTTTGTAGGCCTGACATGCTAAAGAGATCCCTCCTCAATGTTCATAGGGGTTGTGTCATGTTCCTCATCGACATTGATTATATTGCCTTCGCATGGAGAGGTTGCAGTGACTTGATTAATTGACGCATAGGCCGAATGTTATGGATAGGAAAGCGACTTAAAATGTTGAATCTAACTCCATTTCATCCATCTGTCTTGTTAAGGATACCAGTGCATGTTCAAATTCCCCCAATTTAACCAAAATTTGTTGAAGCACGAAGCAATTCACTTGGGAAATCTCCTCATGACACTAGAGAATTCTCTTGAATTAAGTCCATGAACAATCCATCTCTTACCATTGAAGCAAACAGCCAGAAAACCCCCACCCCCGAGGATCTCCAATTCCTTTTCCAATTAAAAACAAATAGAGGAAAATTTGCACGGTAAAAATAAACCACACAAAAAAGGAAGTAGACAATACCATAACCAAGAGTCAAAGGCTTGGATGCCAAGAAATGCCTAGTATTGGCATCCAACAAAACCGACATCGAGTGAACACCTCCACCCAAAAGTTGAAATGAAACCCTGAGAACCAGCGAGCAAATAAGATTAGAAACCCTTGAACAAACACCACCCGCCAAGGACTGAAATTGAACCCTGAGAACCAGTTACCAAATAAGGGTAGGAACCATCCCAAACACAAAAATATAAAGATCCATAACCAGAGCGAGGTCACATAAAAGGCCGAATTGACACAGATCAAATTGAATGTCCATCCCATTATCATAAATCTGCAAGTGTGTGAGGATGAGTACGAAACTCTCAATGGGGCGCACCATCATCCACATGTTTGCACGATAAAGAAGGGGGCCTCAACTATGAAATGGGAAAATCCCCCCTTAACCCATTTAAATGAATCATGCCTCTATCCAAATGAGTTCCCAACTTAACCTAATGGTCCGCAAGGGCATTGAGATCCCTTTTGACATGAAAATTTATGAAACCTATGAAACTTTCAATGAGAGAGAGGGTGTTGAAGATAATATCATTGAAGACATTGCTTTATGACTGGGTTTCCATGCTTATCGCATGGACAACCATCATTGAATCCCCCAAAACCAAAATTTTAGAGGCATTTTTCTCTTTTGCAATGCACACTCCTTCATATAAGGTGCATGCTTCTACAACATTGTTTGAAACCATCCCAAGTCCCCAACATAGGAAGCTATGACATTTCCTCTAAGATCAAGAAGACTCCCCCCACACCTACCACCCCGGGTTTATTCTGAGAGGCTCCATCGAAAAAGAGAGAATGGACTTCCTACTTAGTAAGTCACTCTTTGAATTTCACCATCAATTTTCTAAGAACCCACTTTGGAAGGGAAGTCGATTTTCGCATCGAGGAAAGTGGAGAAGTGGCAAGTCTAAACTTATTCACCCAATAAGCTTCATAAGGTTCCAAGAGTTGTTCCTATTGATGCATGTGAAGAGGCATATACTCGGCACAAAGAGAAATGGCTATAATCACAAACTCACGAGGAGACACCAATTCTTCCTGAAAAATCATTTTATTCCTTGCCAACCAAATTGTCTGACACATATATTTCAGAAAGTCCATCCAGAGACGATTGAAGCAAGGTTTAAGATAGAAACAACACTTGTACATTTTCCTCCACTGGGAGAAGAATTCTTTACTAGTAGAAGGAAAATCAGCAAGAAGGAAGAGATCTCCAACAGTGAAACCCCAAGTGGATTGAGCATAACTACAATTAACAAAAATATGTTGAATGGACTCCTCATCTTTGTGACATAAAGCATAACTAGATGGACCAACAATGCCCCACTTTTTTATGTTTTCAAATGTTAATATTATGTCATAAACAAAGACCTAAATGAAGGAATTGATCTTTGGCAGCCCATTAGAATTCCAAACCTTCTGTCACAGAGTTGAGCGAGGAAATCAATTATTGCTTTCTGGCAAAAAGTGAAACCCTTTTTTCACCGAGAAAAGGGAGACCCCCCAACCCCGAGAATACTTGTTGGCCAAATTTTAAGGGGTGCACCCATGTAGCACGTGAAGGAGAAGGAGAGTTAAAGGTTTCAAGGGAGTAGGTGTGGACACAATGTTCCATCCTACCCAGGACCCAAAAGAGGGATCCCATGAGTAAATATCGAACAATTTGGTGATGCCCCAATTGAACATCCAAGCCCGAAGAGGATGAAGGTCCGGACGAAGGGAGAGACGATCTCGCCCCACGATGGAATCCTCCCAAATATTAATCTTTTTTCCATTGCCCAGAATCCAGTTAAAGCTATTGTTGATGATGGGGGGAGCCAAAGTGAGAAGATTAAAAATCAGAGAACCTTTTGCCACTCGTGGTGGTCTTTCCAAACATCTCTTTCCGAAGCCTAGAAAGTACTTCTTGAAAATCACTCACTTCCACCATAGAAATTTTCATGTAATAAACTGCTATAGTATTTTTTCACCCATGGTGATGTTCATATGTTCTGGATCTCTAAGACCCAACCCTCCTAGGTCTTGGGGATTCCTTACTTTTTGCCAATTAACTAAGTGATTTGTTTTCATTTGACTTTCCTCCTTGCCAAAGGAACTGCCTTATCTTTGTAGAAATTTGATTTGTTGCACCTTTAGGAGCTAACTGAACGAAATACCAATAAAGAGGAAAATCCAAAAAGACATCTTTGACGAGGATGAGTCGTCCGACCAGATTTATCCATTGAGAACCCCATTGAGTAAATTTTATGTTGATCTTTTCGAGAATATGTGTCCAATCATGAGAGTCGGGGCACTTTAAAGAAATAGGAATGTAGAGATATCAAAAGGAAGACCAATTGCCATCAATGGGAAATTAAAATATTCTTGAGATAGTTTGCATTACTTGGGCTCTATCATTCCACCCCATGATTTGGCTTTTACGGTGGTTAACTGCTCCTCCAAAGGCATCAAGAAAGGAATCTAGAACCTGCTTGAATCTTGTAGCAATAATGTGAGAAACTCCCCAAAAAAACATAGTGTCATATGAAAATTGTGAATGTTTAAGACTTTTGACTCCACGAACCATATGAAGGCCAAGCAGATTGTCAATCTCATGTTCGTGCTCAAGATTGTGGCTTAAAGATTCTCCCATGATGGTGAATGATAGGGGAGAAAGAGGACAACCTTGACGCAATCCTCTATTGCTTTGAAATAATTTTGTCAATCATCCATTGACAAGAGGAACTATCCAAGGAGCACCAACACACGAGGCTATCCACTTTAAGAATTTTTCACTAAAATCGAATTTCGTAAGAACCTGAAAAAAGAAAAGAGTGACAAACATGGTCAAAAACATTAGCCATACGAAGTTTGATCACCGTGCCTTTTTATTTTGTCGAGAAACTTGAATGAATAGCCTCTTGAACTAAGACTATACTGTCAATGATTTTCCTATCATGCATAAACCCTCCCTGAATGGGGGAGACAATCTTGGGTGAAAACGTTTTTAACCTAGCAACAATTATTTTTGTTAGGATTTTATAAGAGGAATTACAAAGAGAGATTGGTATAAATTTGGAGAAGGAAGAAGGGTTGGTTTCTTTATGGATTAAGGATAAAAAGGAAGAGTTGGTACTTCCCCCCAATACAAAAGATTAAAGAGAATAATGAAAAATTCTTATGAGATTGTTGGGCACAGGCCTATTTTGAGGAAAGACCTATTTTTGGAAGGAAAGACCTATTTTTTGAGCACGCGCAACAGCTGGCAAGAAAGCAGCATGCAGAAAAAGAAGGAAAAGCAGCATGCAAGAGGAAAATCCATGTGGCACGCAGGCAGACAAGCCTAACCATGATAGGGTTAGAGTTTTTGATAAGGATTGTAACGACTATAATACTGGAAAAAAAAAAGAGTATAAATAAGGACCTAGGAGGTTTAGCTTAGGGGTTCATTTGTTTTCGGTCGTTATTGGTTTTTTATAATTGTTGAAAGATGTTAAGGTGTATAAGAGTCGTATAAGATAGATTTTTAGGGTTAGATGACACACTGAGGAGCCTGGTGTGATCTAGTCCGCCTAACAGAGGTTCCTTAACCTCATCATGATTGTATGATTGAAGATGTAGTGTGTCCAGCACCATATTTTGCAGCAGACTAAATAAAAGAGCAGAGAAGCCAAATCTTTGTGGACGTAGCCCAAGAGGGGGTGAACCACAGTAAAACCTGTGTTCTATGTGATGTTTTACTGAATTCTTACTTTCTGTCAATGATTAGTTTATGAATGAATGAATAACTAGATGTATTAGCATGCATGCATAAGGCTAAAAGATGAATGAATGAATCCTAGAAATACTTTAATCAAGAAAAAGTTTAAGGCATAAAGAAAGATAAAATACACTCTCAGATCCCCACTCATTCCTAGACTGCAAACACTTGGGTATTGCAGTCACCCATAGAGCTATCTCATGTGAGACTGCGTTGTGCACTATGCGTGTAGCATTGCCTTATGGTTTACTAGGAGGGTTGATAGTTTTAGATGGTTTTGTTGGAAACATGTTCATATCTGAACCTGGGTCAAACCAAGAATACATAAGAAGTTAGAGATCTAACCAACAGAGATCAAACTTGATGAGATTCCAGAAATGTCTATAAAAGGATACGGGAAACTCATCTGGGTCGGGAGCCTTATCTGGACCCAGGCTTCAAATGGATGCAAAGACCTCTACTTTCTCTATGGGTTGTTTCAAGATCTTGTTATCCTCTTCATAGATGACAGTTGGAATGTGCTCTAACATTGTTTCAATGTTCTTAGTATATGCCATGTCTTGCTCAGAATAGAGATCTGTAAAATTTCGTTGAGTTGCAACCTTAATATCCTCGCAATCAAAGAGTTTAGATCCATCCTCCAAGGTAATGGTTTCCATATTATTTTTTGATAGACATGATTGGGCCTATCTATAAAATAATTTTGTGTTCTTGTGTTTAAGCCATAAACTTTGGGATTTTATACGCCAATATTCTTCTTCCCTTATGATCTCTCTTTGGATTTGAGTCTATAGTTGGAGTTTTTCTTGCTGCAGATTATTTGATATTTCATTTTCTTCCATTAACAATTGAAGATAGTCTAGCTTCCCCTTTAACTCCGCTAAGACCATGGAGGGGGAGTTGAAGGAATATTTGTTCCATCATTTGAGAGAGCACTTAACCATTTTAAGATTTTGTTCCCACATAAAAACATGGGTACTGGGAACCCAAGAGTTCCATGCACTAGCCACCAATCGATCCACATCCAAGGATCCAAGCCATAATGGAAGAAATCAGATGGACAAGGGACCATAGTTAGGGAGAAGGAGACGATACAAAGACATGGGATTGTGTTCTAAATTGGATCCTCACACAAAATACTTTGTAAATTTGTAATTGTTCTTTTTATTTTATATTGTCTTTTTTTACAAAGTTGGAAGTCGAAGTGAACCATTGTGATGGTTGGCCTTCCAAAGGTAGCCCATTAAAAATGAAGGTTGTGGTGAAGAATGAAAAAACATGGGAGGAAAAGAGAACTTAGGAAGTTTGCAGAGATGAGAGCACGAAAAGCGCGGTCTTCTTGAAGATCAATGGATGAAGGAGTCAAGGAGCTTGTCCACGATGAGTGAAGGCATCTTTGAGCCATGGCCATTTGCATTTCTTTTCCTGAGTAACATTACATTAGATTTCTAGGCATGTATAACTCACCCATTGTAATGAAATTCCCAAGAAAAATAAATCTTTGTTGTTTATACTGTGTAGGTGTAATCTGCGATATGGAGCTATATTGTGGTTCGAGTTTGAGTTTTATTGTTTGAAAATTATGTTTTGGTTAGTAGATGCAAGCTTTGTTAGCTCAATCCTCTCTGAGTTGTGTTTTATCTTGTTGATTGAGGTTCCATTTACCCACAAATTGTATTCAGTCCTCTTGGCGTTTTGTTTTGTTGTTGGGAGAATTTACTTATGCTTGGGCGCATTTATACCTCTCTCGACATTTTTCTTAGCGTTAGGCATCCCAACTGAGAAGATGGTTGAATTTAATCATTGTTGGGTCATTTTTATTTAGCTGGGTGTCTTCCCTTTTCCTTCGGGTTGTTTTTCTCTGATGTTAAGAGCCTAAACTCATCCCTGGTCATTTTTCTCTGATGTTGAGTGTCAAACTTGCCCCAAGTCATTTTTATTTGATGATGGGTGTCCAAACTCACCCCAAGTTTTTTTTCTCTAATGTTGAGTGCCTAAACTGACCCTGGGAATTTTTCTATATTACTAAGTTACTTGATTCGTCCATTGAATGTTCCTTTATAGTTGGTCATCCTCATTTATCTCACTAGTAAATTAACCAATTCCCAAGGTTTGGGAACTTAGTTGGCATTGGTCTGGCAACCACAAAAAATGAAAACCAAGTAGTTAACAAACCAAATAATAGAGAAACAAAGTCATTCCAAAAAAGTATTTGTGTTAATGAAATGGTCAAACCAGAGGCCTACCATTTATGGATCAAATGGTATCAGAGCAGGTTCATTAGATACGTTGAATCAGTTGCCATGGGAAAAGCCTTGAATAGGGAGAAGTTGGAAGAGTTGAGAGACTTCAATAGGAATATCCAAGAAAAAATCCAGTATTGGAGACGAAGATCAGATGAGTTGGAGAAAGAGCTTTCCAAGTGTCACGACTCCTTCACCGCCATGAGGGGAGAATTAGACAAGAACAGATTTCAGCTCTTGTAGTTGGGAGAGAAATTCATTGAGTTCGATAATTTGGGAGGAGGAGAGGTTTGTTGAGGCCACTAATCACCTATACCATGACTTGGAAGCGAGGGAAGTGGCCTTGAAGAAGCTAGAAGAAACATTCTAAGAGACCAAGCAAGCCCCTTCCATTGTCATTGTCGAAGCTAGTACCATGATAGAGGAAAACATGGTAAACTCACCTTCCAATACCCTTGGTGAATTTGAGAAGCACACTAGAGGCATTGGTTCCAAGCTCATGAGGAAAATGGGTTATGATGTCCAAGGTCTAAGCAAGGAAGGCAATGGGATTTCGATTCCCATTGTTACTCAACATAGGCCCAAGCATGAAGGCCTATGATTCAGTGAACAAGAAGCCAACACAAGTGCAGGTCAAACCACTTTCATAGAGGCAAGAGGAACTGGAAAGGAATATATGTGGAGCAAGCCACTCAAATTTGCTTGTAGAAGCTTGGAAGAGGGAAACAAAGAGAGGATTCTTTCATCCATATTCGCTCCAACTCTTGGGGGACAAAGCAACCATGCTAGAAAGCATCAACACAAACCAAATTGGTTTGCCATAGTTTGTTTCTGTTGCAAGAAAAGGGGTCATAAGTCTAGTGATTGTTGGCACTCTAAAAGGCCAAGTAGTCCATGAAAGAACTATTCTCAGTATTGCAGATTGAATGGACATTGGGAGGCCAAATGTTGGAGGCTTCACCTGGAACTCCATCCAAAGAACCGAACAACCAAGGGAAAGAAGAGTTGTTTGTACTCTCAACCCAAGGGGAAATGATTGTCCAATGACCTATTGCAGTAGTGAATGCCATCCATAGCCATGAGAAGGACAACAGAGTTATGCCAAAGGTAGTGTTAGAGACCTAACCTACCTAACCCCTCATGTAGGTAGAATAATATAATTCCATGTAATAAATGCCAATATCAATAAGGCCTAAAATTTAAGGAAGAATAAGTCAAATGTAAGAATACCTAATAGAAGCTTTCGCTTCTAGAAGGGTCTTCCTCTATATTGTTCTTTTGGACAGATAGATTTAGTATAAATAGAAGTAGAGGGTATGAGAAATCTTGTCTTGGATATTATTGTAATAGAGCTCTGCTTTGCTTGAGGTTTCCCCCTCGAAGAGGCAAGTGAACATTGCTATCAATAATCAAAGTGCTATTTATGGTGTTATTATGGTATTATTCTGATTATATCATTGTTTCTCTACCATTTCTAGCTAAAATATTTTCGTTCCGCATACTATTTTATATCTGGAATACTACAAGTGGTATCAGAGCACCTTCCTCGGCAGAAAATTGTGGGTAAATTTTTTTCTTAGGGTAGAGACGTATTCTGACATCTTAAAGCTATAGATATTTGTCATTATGCGCATAAACCCACGGTCGGGGAGTCATACACGCATAAAATACAAGTGGTACTTAACCGCACATATGTTGGACACTTTTGTAACCCTTATTGGTACCCCTTCTAGTGGTAACGCATCAAACAACACATGTATACGAATCAACCTAGATGCCTTGAATCCCCCCATAGATAAACCAAGCGGTTGCTTGACTACTATAGTGCCAACGAGAACAGCACTCGGGAAGATACTCTCTAGTACCTGGGTAGTTGGGTAGTACAACTAAGGGCACAGTCTAGCCTCCTTAGTTGGTGCCCTGAGATATTGGGTCGAGTACTACTGTTGGACCCCGCACATATATCGGAGAGCTATAGCACAGGGCAAACCCTTGTCTGTAGATACCCTGAATATCCTACCCCTAGGGATGGAAACCAAAAAAAAATAGAAAAGACAAGATCTATTACCACGCAACTATGCCTTCTGCATTCTGGTTGCGAAATTACTACACATTTCTTCTTGTTAATCATTTGGGCATTTCGTCACTGCAGTATTATTCAGGTCGGATTATAACTCCGCAAGAGTATAGTGGTCCCACTGGCACACTTATTTGGGACCTATCCCACTGGGTTCCTCCCTTCGCCCCGATTCCAGACATACCTATCATTTTTAACACATTTTTTGTGGATTCGAACCGTCTCCGACACCCTTATTTGGATCCCCCTTTTCGCCCTGATCGTAGTGGTACCTATCATTTGACACCCTTTTTCTCCGTGGTCCCACCCACCCCTCCAGACCCCTTTTGTTTCCCCTATACCATTTTCCTGCTCATTTGTCCAAATGACTACCACACGAGCCCAAGAACACAATGCCTTGATTGTTGACAACCACCAGAACAAGGAAGACATCAAGACTATCAGTGCCAACATTAGCTCAATCAATTCAACTATAGAGACCCTTAAGGAACAATGTTCCCACATCAAAGACCTCAAGGAACAATCATTCCACATCAAAGACCTCAAGGAACAATGTTCCCACATCAAATACCTCAAAGAACACTTCCTAGGTTGTTTCGAGAACCCTTCCTCTTATAAACAACCATCTTATCAAGATGATCATGACTCTTCCCATTACCAAGGCCGTCGAACTACCCACTTTTCCTGAGACCTCTGCCCTCCCAAAATTGAGGCGAACAAATTTGATGGATCAGATCCTACAAGTTGGGTCACCCAAATGGAACATTATTTCTCTTTGCATGGCATTACTGATTATTTAGCCAAGCTTCGTTATGGTGTCTTACATCTGGATCCGGAACGATGGTAATAGTGGCAATGGAGAAAAAAGGCACGCCAAGGGTATTTTGCTTGGACATAGTTTGTGGCCAAACTTTATGACCACTTTGACTCTGACACTGACCATTTAGGAAGTTTGACCAAGTTAAAGTAGTCTGGGACAGTGGAAGACTTTATTTCTGCATTTGAGCACTTGGCTTTCCGAACGGAGGGCATGTCAGATGCTTTCTTTAGGGAATTCTTTATCAGTGACCTCAAAGATGAAATTTGTGCCCATGTTCTCAAGGCATGCCCTGAGACTTGGTTGGAAGCTACTCAACGAGCCAAGGAAGCCCAATAGATTGTATCCTCCCAGACCCGCAAACCCTACTTTCCTCCTCGCCCTAAACCCACCAATTTGCCCCTCCTGCCACTCCCCTCAAGATCCAAAAATTAACCAGGGATGAAATGGCTTAATGTCAACTCAAGGGCCTTTGTTATAATTGTGATGACAAATATTTTCTCGGGCACAAGTGTAAGGAACAAAATCTTTTTATGGTTGTGACTAAGGATCTTTCTGAAGAAGATGTTGTTGTTCCTCCTGTGGAGGAACTACCAACGCCATCTGACCTCACCCCACCCTCTGACCCACCAGACATTGACCCAGTGACTTCACTTAATGCCATCATTGGCTTCTTTTCTCCCCAAACTCTCAAATTAATTGGTTACATCAAAAATATGAAAGTCAACTTCCTTGTGGACAGTGGCAACACCCATAACTTCATTCATCACCGCATTGCCTAAGAAGTCAATTCTTACATCTGTGTCGTCAATAATTTTCAAATCATGATTGCCAATGGTGGTTCCATGAAATGTGGGGGACGATGTGAAAATATTTGACTCCAAATTGGTCAGTATCACCCGAAATCCCATATGTTTGCTATAAACATAGGTGGTTGTGACATTGTTCTTGGTGTCGAATGGTTACGCACTCTAGGCCCCATTCTCATGGATTTTAAGGACTTAACCATGCAATTCCAATAGGAGGGACAATAGTATAATTTCCAAGGCATCATAGCAGGCTCCCTTGATATCATCAATTCCCATCCCATGGAAAAGCTCCTTAAAAAAGGTCATTCAAGAATTATAGCCCAACTCCACTCCATTCATGATGTTGAGACACCTTTTGTGCATCTCGACCTCCAACCTATCATTTTCCGCCACCAAGTTGTTTTTACCACCCCCAAAGAACTTTCCCCTTCCTATGGAGACCATGATCATTCCATCCCCCTCATCCCAGGAAGTATTCCTCCCAATGTTCGGCCTTATCATCATCCCTTTGCCCAGAAGAATGAAATTGAGAAAATTGTTCATGAATTACTAGAAGACGGTGTTATACGTCCCAATACTAGCCCCTATTCTTCCCTTGTGGTCATGGTACTCAATAAAGAAGGTACTTGGCGCATGTGCCCTGATTTTAGCGGCCTCAACAAACTCACAATCAAAGACAAATTCCCCTTTCCTATCATTGATGACCTCTTGGATGAATTGAGTGGTGCTCAGTACTTCACAAAATTGGATCTACATTCTGGATACCACCAGATCCATATGAAAGAAGCAGACATTCCCAAGACTGCATTTCGCACTCATGAGGGTCATTATGAATTCTTGGTAATTCCCTTTTTAGTGTGTAATGCTCCTTCCACTTTCCAAAGTCTTATGAATCATGTCTTTCGTCCTTTTCTCCCTCATTTTGTCTTAGTTTTCTTTGATGATATTCTCATCTATAGTAAAACTTGGCCATCCCACCTCTCCCATGTGAATCAAGTTCTCCATCTACTCTCTAAGAACCAACTTTTCCTCAAACAATCTAAATGTACCTTTGGTGCTCAAACAATCTAAATGTACCTTTGGTGCCTCAAAAGTGGAATACATGGGTCGTATTGTCAGAAAGGATGGTGTCTGAGTGGATCCTAAGAAAATTGAATCTATGCAAGATTGGCATCGCCCTAAAAATCTTAATACCTTGTGTGGTTTTCTGGGTTTAACGGGTTATTATAGGAAGTTTGTTCGAAATTATGGCAAGATTACATCTCCTCTCACTTCCCTCCTTAAAAAGAATGCTTTCACTTGGACTTCAGTTGTGGATCATGCCTTCCAAGCCTTAAAATATTGATGTGCTCGACCCCTGTCCTATCCCTCCCAGACTTCACAAATACATTTGTATTGCAATGTGATGCTTCTGGGAAAAGAATTGGAGCCATCCTCATGCAAGATGGCAGGCCCTTGGCCTTCACTAGCAAACACCTTTCAGAGTGACATTTGGGCCAATCCATTTATGAAAAAGAAATATTAGCTATTATGCATGTTGTGGATCTCTAGCATCCTTATTTATTGGTTCAACGATTCCAAATCAAAACCGATCATCAGAGTCTCAAGTATTTCCTGGAACAACGAATTTCATCCCTGGCGCAACAAAAATGGGTGACCAGGATATTTGGCTATGATTATGAGATCATTTACAAGAAGGGCAAGGAAAATGTAGTGGCTAGTGCTCTTTCTCGAAAATATGAAGAAGATGGGTCCCTTTTCTCCCTCTCCTTCATTGTACCAAATTGGCTCCAAGTTGTTCATCGGAAATGGTTGCAAGACCCAAAAATTTTATCCTGCTCCACCAATTGCAACACAATTCTTCAGTTTCTCCAACGTACTCTTGGCATAATGAAGAGCTTCTCTACAAAGGTCATTTGTATTTATGCAAGAAATCCCAACTTAAATCCACGATGATCTCTGAACTTCATGCCTCACCCACAACTTGGCATTCAGGGTTTACCAAAACCTATGAACGTTTCAAACATTCTTTTTTTTGGGAAGGTATGAAACAGGACGTCTGCACCTTTGTGGTTGAATGTGAGATCTATCAACACAACAAGGGAGAAACTATCAAAGCTCCAGGCACACTCCAACTGCTTCTGATTCCCCATGCTATTTCGCGAGAAATTTCTATGGATTTCAATGTAGGCTTACCTAAATCAGGCAATAAGTCAGTCATCATGGTGGTCATAGATCGTCTCTACAAATATGCTCATTTTTGTGCTCTTCAACACCCATTCACAGTGGCTCAAATCTTCATGGATAATTTCTTCAAGCTTCATGGTATGCCTAATTCTACTGTCTCTGATAGAGACCCCACTTTCACCATTCATTTTTGGAAAGAATTGTTCAAGATACAGGGCACCCAATTGCATCTTAGCGCTACCTATCACCCCCATACGGATGGCCAAAATGAAATTGTCAATAAGTGTTTGGAAACATATTTGAGGTGTTTTTTATCTAAGCAGAAAAATCCATAGGATCAATGGTTACCCCTAGCTGAATAACACGTCTTACCATACAACTACTCGCATGACTCCTTTTGAAGCAATCTATGGCCAAAATCCCCCATCAATTCTCTCCTATATGCCAAGGGTCTTGAAGGTTCAGGAGGTTGAAAAAAATCTTACAGTCGGTGAGGCTATTCTTCATGCCCTCAAAGACAATTTGGTCATGGCTCATAATCACATGAAGCAACAAGAAAATCAAGGTCGTTCTGAATGCCATTTTGTTGAAGGGGGGCAGGTATTTCTTCGACTACAACCTTATAAGCATACTTCACTCAAAGCTCAACACTGTCAGAAACTTGCGCCCAAATTTTATGGTCCTTATACAGTTCTCAAGTGTGTGAGATCGGTAGCTTATTAGTTAGATCTACCCATTTAGTCCAAGCTCCATCTTGTTTTCCATGTTTCCTTCTTAAAGAAGGTGATTGGAACTAAGTGCCAAAATAAAACTAGTCTCCCTGAGTTCGATGAAGAAGGTTCCATATGTTTGCAGCCACAAGCAGTCTTGGCCTAGAGAGAGTGTCATCTCCGTCAGCGCACCATCCAGGAAGTGTTATTCTAATGGAAAGATACACCTCCAGAAGATGCCACCTAGGAGTCGGCCACCATTCTACAACAATTCCCTCATCTGAAGCCTTAAGGACAAGGTTGTTCTTCAAGGGGGAGGGCATGTTAGGGACCTAACCTCCCTAACCCCTCACGTAGGTAGAATAATATAATTCCATGTAATAAAGGCCAATATTAATAAGGCCTAGCAGTAAGGAAGAATAATTCAAATGTAAGAAGACCAAATAGAAGCTTATGCTTCTAGAAGGATCTTCCTCTAGATTGTTCTTTTGGATAGATAGATTTAGTATAAATAGAAGTAGAGGGTATGAGAAATCTTGTCTTTGATATTATTGTAATAGAGCTCTTCTCTACTGGAGGTTGCCCCCTCGAAGAGGCAAGTGAACATTTCTATCAGTAATCAAAATGCTCTTTCTAGTGTTATTCGGGTATTATTCTGGTATTGTTATGAATATATCGTTGTTTCTCTGTCATTTCTAGATAAAATATTTATGTTCTGCATACTATTTTATATCTGGAATACTACAAGTAGACTCTATTTAGCTCTTATCTTCCATCCTACAATGGAGACACCCTTCTGTGGATATTTTTAAAAGTCGGCTTGTTGGTCGGAAAAGAAGATTGAAGGGAGTTGAAGCTTTTGCAGACCAAAAGCCTGCAAATGGGGAGGTGTGATCCGAATTGGATCATCACCAAAAATACTTTGTAAATTTATGATTGTTCCTTTTTATTTTATATTGTCTTTTTGACAAACTTGGAAGCAGAAGTGAACCATTGTGATGGTTGGCCTTCCAAATACATCCCATTAAAAATAAAGGTTGTGGTGAAGAAAAAAAAAACACGAGAGGCAATGAGAACTTGAGAATTTTGCAGAGATGAGAGTTTTAAAAGTGCATCCTACTTGAATATCGATGGATGAAGGATTCAAGGAGTCAGTCCATGATGAGTGAAGGCATCTCTTAACCATGGACTTTTGTATTTATTTTCATGAGTAACAATGCATGAGATTTCTAAACATGCATAGCTCACCCATTATAATGAAATTCCCAAGCAAAATAAATATGTGTTGTTCATATTGTGTGGGTGCAATCTACTCTATGGAGGTATATTATGGTTCTGGTTTGAGTTTTATTGCTTGAAATTTTTATTTTGGTTAGTAGATGTAAGCTTCATTAGCTCAATCATCTCTGAGTTGTGTTTTGTCTTGTTGACTAAGGCCCCACTCACCCACAAATTGTATTCACTCCTCTGACCATTTTATTTTGTTGTTGGACAAATTTACTTATGCCTAGGTGAATTTATACCTCTCTAGGAATTTTTCTTAGTGATGGGCGTCCCAACTGAGAAGTTGGTCGAATTTAATCATTACTGCGTCGTTTTTCTTTAGCTAGGAGTCTTCCCCTTTCCCCCAGGTCGTTTTTCTCTAATGTTGAGAGTCTAAACTCACCCCAAATCGTTTTTCTTTTATGTTGAGTGTTTAAACTCACCCCAAGTCATTTTTCTCTAATGCAAAGTGTCTAAACTTGCCCCAAGTCGTTCTTCTCTAATTTCGAGTGTCCAAACTCGCCCCAATTTTTTTTCTCTGATGTTGAGTGCATAAACTTGCCCTATGAGTTTTTCTATATTATTAAGTGACTTAATTCATCCATTGAACATTCCTTTATAGTTGCACATCGTCATTTATATCATTAGTAAATTAATCGATTCCCACAGTTTGGAACTTAGTTGGCATTGGTCTAGCAACCACAAACAACACAAACCAAACAGTTAACAAACCAAGTAAAAGAGAAACAAATTCATTCCGCAAAAGTATTTGTGTTGATGAAATGGTCAGGGCATAGGCCTATTGTTTATTGACCAATTTGTGATCAGATATCAGGGAAGGAAGAATGAAGAATTTCATAGAGGAATTAGCATTGAGGAAGTGACTATGAACAAGAAAACAGTCAAGACGGGAATCAATATGACTAGGTCCAAGGTGCTTATTGGTCCGAGTGAATTTACATCTTACGGGAAACACATCATAAGGTCCCAAACAACTATGATTTCTTCCATTTTGTCCTGGGATGGGTCTCTGCTAAAAAACACCATTCAAAACTACTCTTGATTTTACTGAAATCACTAGCAATGATACAATCCGAAGAAAGGTTGGAATCGTGAAGTCTCAAAATATAATTCCAATAAGACAGCTTATCCAAAGGACTAGCCGACATATAAATATCGATAACCACAAAAAAATTGTTATCTTGGATAGATTTAAACTTAGTTAATATCCAATGAAGAGTTTGGAGATAAAAAACCAAACAAACCTCACTCGAATTCCAAAGGGTACAAAGGCCTCCTAAGGCACCCTTGACATCTTCTACGATATATTCACGATGTTTCATCATTCCCGTCATTGTTTTCCTAATTTCATCAACTCTCATTTTTGTCTTTTGGAGAAAGAGAATAGATAGCTTCTCATTACAAATAAGATCTAGCAGTGGAGGATTTTGGGGCGCTACCTACGCCCCTGCAATTCCAAGAGACGATAATCATTATTTTGAGGCATAGTGAGAAGAAACCCCTTTGGATGTTGCAATGCTACTAGAGAATTTCGGTGGATTAGAAGACCCTGGAATTTTCGGTAGGGTATGTTGGGAACCTAGCAAAATGTCTTTATTTGCTTGTTCCTCCCGAATGGTATGTGATGCCTTCCACCCTAATATTCTTGGTAAATTTTCCTCGGAAGCTTTATCATCTTGTTCCTTATCGACTGAACAATCAATATCAAAATCTCTAGCTTTGAGGTCTAGAAAGGTTACTTCAACATATTTCTATTTTTCTACTTCTTCCAAGCCCATGTCAATAGAGGTCGCTTTCTCATGCAATGGAATGTCAAAATTAGTTTTCTTCTCTTCTCTTGATTTAAGAGTTGTCTTGCCTTTTGTAGAGGGCAACCCAAAAGAGGGTTGGACTAAAGGTGGCTCCCAAGGGGTTGAATCCATAGCAACAACCGTAGACGAACGTTCCTCTTCTTTGTCTAACATCTACGAGAGAATTTGAAAAGTGTTTTTTTGAAGCACTTTCGATGCAGAGCTAGAGTTACCAGAAGTTTTAGGAGGATTAACCTGACCAGAATGAGGAGGAGAAATAGACGATCCAGGACCAGACACATTGTGATTGCTACCCCCTGCTCCAAATTTCTTATGCACCACACTGCAATGCTCCTCAAGCCCACTACCAAAGGATTGAGAGGGAGTGGCTTTCTTAGATTTTTTCGTGAAATGACCATATTCATGAGAAACCTTGCATTTAAAAGGAAGTTGTCCATAGTCCAGATGTTGCACATGCTGCTAATTATCCAAAGAGAATAACATGGCTTCATGGATGCCTTTTTCGAGGTCAACTTCAACACAAATCTGAACGCTTGAGAACATGTTTTCTTTCGGTTCCTCCCTGACAACATACCGACCCAAGAAGTTTCCTATGCACTGGAGAGCATCATCGCCCCAACAATGGAGAGGAAGATGAGGTAAATCCACCCAAACAAGAAAAACAAACGGGACATCATTCTCTGCACTGAATCATGAGTTCATTTCTTCAAACACATCCCTCTTGCTCCCAAAAAGTAAGGCCCACTACATAAAATCAAGTCTCTATCTTCCTTCTGCTCAAAGAGAAAGGCATAAAACCCTCTCCCACAAAAAAATGACTCAAGGAACCTTTTATGAGAGAGACCCAATTTTTTTCAACCAAATTGAAACATATTTTGGAGAGAGCAAGATACCAGTAAATCAGTCGATCATACCACGATTCGCGAGGGCCAAAGCCTTCTTCCGTGCTGAGGAGGGAGGAAGATTAATTTTTGGCATCTCATCCAGCTTCTTGACAAAGCGCTAGGGTTGAGCCTTCAAATGTTTGACTGATGTGAAAACCATTCCATGAAAGGCCCGAGCATTAGTGTCAGGAGGGGGCGGATGCCCCCAACAACACCATCCATATCGATCAAAACCAAAGTGACCAGAATTAAGGTTTATTCACGCATCTTTCCAAAATATTACTTTAAATTAAATTATTTTTACACACACCACCAATATAAATCTATCTTAACTCGATATCTTCTAAATAACAAAATATTTACATTTCATTTAGTTTTTCATTTATTAATACTTAATATATTTTAAATTAAAAAGAAACTATATTAATATAGATTTTAATTAAATATACAAGTGAGGATCCCATGCTACATGGAGGGCCTAGTAAAACACTCTTGCACTCGAAAGACTTAAAAAAAAAAAAAAAAACATTTATGATATTAAGATAATAACAACCTTAATGAAGCACCATGGGAAATTGAAATCCCTCTCATATTCAACAACAAAGATTGACATGAAGATAAAGTAAACATGCATCTTCATAAAGTTACGTTAAGTTGAAATACTTTGCTTGAGACTTTTTTTTCCTTAAATTATTATTTTTTATTTTTATCTGTAATCATATAAGAGTGATTTGGTATTAATGTATAATCATAATAAAGAGGGTTTTGGTGTTATGGTTAAGAATATTGTTTTTTTAAGTTATAGGTTCAAATTATTATTTATCTTTGTATAAAACATAAATATATTATTGAAAAGTTTTAAAATTGCATAAATATATTATTGGAAAGTTTTAAAATTGAATAAAGAAATAATGATATCCTATTTTATTTTTTTTTATTAGTGTTGAAATTGTATATTTTGTTTGAACATATTTTTTTTTAATGTATGATTGTGAAATAGGAAAATGTTAGTATTAATATGAAGTAAAATTGTTAATTCGTATAGGGTTATAAAATTATCTATCTATCATTTTCTCCTTACAAAAGTATCTTATGAAACAACATATATATATATTCAATATTTTCTTTTTATTTTATGGATTTCTCCTCACAATATTGATACACACTTAATATATATTAAATAAGAGTTGTAATATGAGGAGAAAGTCATAAATGAAGGAGAAAACACACACATGCACACATACACACACACATATTGGCAAGACACTAAGGCGGGAAGAATGAGAAGTTGAAACTTTAAATATTGGGGTTCTAAAGTGCCATATACACAAAAAAATAAATGGAGCAAAGTGTGTCAGGTTTGTAGGTATGAAGAACTTCTCCAATGCAAAGTTCAATTAGAAGGAAAGCAATTTCCACGTAATTTTCTATGGATTTATTTTCTTATGAATGACTTAAATCAATTTTGAAAAAACAAAATCTCTTTTAAATACTCTTATGGGTAAAAAGCTTCTTTGAAAGTATAAGTGTGAGATAACTAATCTCCTAGGAGGAATTTGGCTAAACCAAAATATATTTTTAGTTTGTGTTTATTATTAAGTTAATCTTATTTATTATTAAATTAAACATTGATTTCTCTAATATTTGTGGGTGATGTGAATATAAACTCCAATTTAATAGTATCTTGCATTCATGAATATTTTTAAGCCTAAGGCGAGGGAGGGGTTATTTATAACTCCAGAGGGATAAAAGTATATACCTAAGTGTGGAGCCTTGGTGTTTCAACCAATAATGTGGTGGAAGCTTATGCATTATTGCAAGGGTTAAATCTAGCCAAAAACCTCAAAATTTCAAGCTTCACAGTGGTAGGGGACTCCAAAATAATTATCAAGTCTTTTCTCTCTAACTTGTCCTTCCTTGAATTTCAATTAGCCTCAATATTGGAGAGAATTAGGCGCATTAAAGAAATATTTGCAAAGGTAAATTATTTCCACATTTTGCGTGAAAACAATATAGAGATGGATCACCAAGGGAACTTAGCCACAAGGGAAAATGTTGGGGTTATAACCATCAATGGTACGGGATATAATCAGTCAATTTTGTGATCATGCAATAAAAGGCCCACGTATCATCCCATTAAATTGGCACATGGAGGACCCCATGATACTCAATCCTTACAGAGCATATAGCTTCAATTTCAATGCTCGCTTATCAACTAAGAAACATGATGAATCTCACTTTATAGCTCATTTGGTAAACTCGTCCCCTATTCAATCAAAGAAGGAAAATGAGATTCAAAGTGATTTGACTTAAGTGGAAGGGCAAGCAATTATGTGGTTAACAACTAAAGACATGGATGAAGTAACAACAGACAAGGAGGCAACAATTGGTTGAATCACTCTCCTATTCATAATCAAATTTGTTTTCATGGGATTTTAGGTATCTTTCGTTGAATATATACTACTAGATACTACAAAATAATGATGCACTAGAAGTTTCCCTCAACTAATTGTCTTAGACATAATCATAATATTTTTTGTTGAGCAATCTACGAGCAAGAAGCCAATTTTGATGTAGCTTTGCTATGAGCCTAGTTACAGCCTTTATTTAATACAAATTCTCTAGTTTCAGTTTTTAAAAATATGTTTTTGAGCTTAAAATTTGTAGGCTATTAGTTTATGTGAACGTAAGTTGAAGGGCCGTAAAAATATTGGAATGTCGTGATTTTTTTAATGGACAAGGGCAAATGTCAAACTATAACACAACTCTATATGGGGTGACGTGGAGGAAAACATTCGATCAAATCATGTGTCCTTCTACAAGGTATGAACCATTTATACAAACTTAAGGTGTTTACATGAAGAGGGGGTACAAAGAAGCCTCAAATGACAATGGCTCCACATCTCCAGCCTCAAGCCATACTGCACAACATGGAGATTTATGGGTTGTTATCCCATTAAATGAGCTCCATTGACCTGAATATTTATGATCAAATTGATTGGAAACATGACGAGGATTGGCATCAGTAAGATGGGCATTCATAGAAGGAAGGGCGCGGGGCTCTTAGACCTAGAGCTCTTCATCTAGGTCCATGTATTAGGCTTGAGACATTGAAACCTCTAAGATATAACTCATCTTGAAACTCAACCAATAGTTTCCATCCACTGGGATCTTAGTTTGGAAGTGATATGTGTTGGCCAGTGGGTTTTCTAGAGGAAAGGGGAGGTGGAAAATATGAGAGAGTCTAGGGAGGAAGACAAAGATCAGAGTTCAAGGTGTGGCAGACCAATGCAATGCAAACATCCTATGTATTCAAGGAAAGAACAAAAAATGGCAAGGGCATGTTCGGAGGTCGAAGAAACAATGGAGGTTTATCACACAAGGCTCACAAATTCTATCAAACAACAAGTTGAATGCATCCATCGAGAACAAGTTTTGAGAGAAACGAGGTTAGGTATTAAGTGAGGAAATTGATGACGAAATCATGAATTAGGTTCTAAACATAGGCTTCTCTAGAAGTAAGGATGCCAAGTACTAGGAAAGGGTGGATTTATGTTGGCACACTAAGTTATTCATAGCTTAGGTAATTTAAGAGAAAGGGACCCAACATTAAGAAATTTTCAACCACATGAAACAACTAAATCACAAACTGGAACAACTTGACCATAAGCATGAGAAATTGATAAATATGATTTGTAAGCCATATGTAGGGAGTGAGGGCCAAGAGGATGCAAGGAATACTACCAGGGTAGAAGTAGAGACGGTCAAGGCTTTGTAGGAAGGAGCCACTTTCCCATTTTATATCAATGTGGATCCCAATTTTGAATTTGAGATTTATCATTTGTTATTCTAGATCTAGTAACTATATTTTTATTTTTCTTATTGCTTTATATTGGAGTTGATAAGCTTTATTTTTTGCTTTATAGTACTAAGTTGAACCCCTAGAGAATGATAGGCATGCCTTTGAACAACTCCAATATCTATTTTTTTTAATTGTGGTTAAATTTCCCTTGAAAGCTAGTCACAACATAAACTAATTATACATTTTACTTTATATTATTGATACATAGTTTTTATAAAAAACAAAAAACAAAAACAAGTTCCTACTTTTATTTCCATGAAATACATTTGTGCGGAAATCCATCGAGCACTTCCCCCCATTTCAACAATGGTACCCAAAGTAAAGCAGATTCTTCAGGAATCAAGGCTAGTTCTATGACAATTGTTGTTACTCTTTCAATGTTTATGTAATCAATGGTCGAATTCACCCACCCAAGTGAATAGAAAAGGATCACCTTCTTTAACAACAAACAAAAGCAACTTTGAGTTTGACTCATTGCACTGTGTTGCTCTCTCTCCCTGTTGGTCAAGTGCCTACCCTACCTTTTCTATTGTATTTCCCCGCCTTACCCCAAGGAAATACCAAGACCTTGAACCCCGACGAACACCCATTCGAGTAATAAAGTGACTCTTCCCCTACACAACTAGCCAAAATCCCTTCTCTCCCCCCCACACTAGCCAATGGGTCATTCCCGATCACTAATCGTCAACTGACAATCTGATATATGCAACTTGCCGAACCGACTACGTGATCTAAGTAACTCATCGAACAATGTCATCGTTTTCCCTCTTTTGTACATTTTAGATCAACCCGATATAATAATATACTCATTAAGAATTCAACATATCACTCACAAAAATTGATTTTGAGTGGGGAGGATAGCACTCCTCCTCTCCAATCACTTAAAATAAACCCAATTAATAATCTACCAAAAAACATTATACTTTATCAACTAATCAAATTTTATTAGTCAGATAAAAATATTTAATATAAACTATATTAAATAAAATTATCACATAAAAGTTTTATGTAAATGCTTATGTATTTATTGATTAATTATAAAATATACACACTAAAGATCTAAGCAATATGCATTCCATAAATCTTATTAAAGACCATAACCATGAATATTTTAATTAAAATATCTCTTAATTTTAATTTCGAATTAATTATGTCATTTTTATATTATTTTTTTCATTTTTATTAAAAAAATCAAATTTTAAATTCATCAACAATGTTAATGGCATTATCATCACCGTATTTAATTTATTTATTTTTAAATATGCCACTGTGTGTTTCGAATGATATCATTTAATCAATAATGTTAATGGCATTATCCTCACCATTTTTAATTTAGTTTTGTTAGGTTAAATATGCCATTGTGTTTGGAAGGAAGAATATCATCACTTCTCTTTAACCAAACAAAAACAAATAAAGTGTTTAATGGCAATTTTTTAAAATATGATTTTATTTATTTATTTTTAATTTAATCAATAATTTCAATAACATTATCCTCACCATTTTTAATTTAGTTTTGTTAGATTAAATATGTCATTGTGTTTGGAATGAAGAATATCATCACTTCTCTTTAACAAACAAATAAAGTGTTTAATGACAATTTTTTTAAAATATGATTTTATTTATTTATTTTTAAATATGTCATTGTATATCAAATGATGTCATTGTATCAATAGTGTTAATGACATTATCATCGCCATATTTAATTTATTTTTGTTAGGTTAAATATGACATTGTGTTTGGAATGAAGAATATTATCACTTCTCTTTAACAAACCAATAAAATGTTGGAATGAAGAATATCATCGCTTCTCTTTAATAAACCAATAAATGTTTAATGACATTTTTTTTAAATGCTATAAACATCCAATAAATGTTTAATGACATTTTTTTAATATGATATAAATATTGAGTAATTTAACTTATAAAATAAAAAAAAAATTAAATGAAATTTTTGTTTATATTTATAAAAGATGAAAATACATATTATTGTTTTTTAAGAACCGATATAATACAATGTGCTCAATGTGCTCCTCCTGGTTTTCAAAAAAAATATATATATATAAATCCACCATATAAGACCACATCTACAACCTTCCTATATTTTCAAGAAGACAAAACTTATATCTTCATTTACAAACAAATTGTTAAAACTAAATACAATAAATTATGAGATGTCTTCATTCTTTTATCATTCTAATTTTCTTTGTGCTCTTCCTAACTTTGCAAAATAGCCATTTACCTCTCATAAAAAAAAAATATGATTTCCACCATTCCCACAAAAAAGGAAGGAGAGAAAAATTTTAAAGTGGCAATCCATAGAATCTACCTCGTGACAATCCTTGAACTCATAGATACCAAAGGATTTAGAAGGAAGAGACAAAGGTTCCTTTGATAATTCATTAGCCTTCACATTGAGCTTCCTGAAAATATGTCTCAAAGGCATCAGTTCAAATGCCTAGATTGTTTCCAGAATGTCTTAAAGGACAGGCCTTATACTTACATTTTCCATTATAGCTTTCTTATTTTCCCAATCAATAACAAGTTTGGAGTCGCCTAGAACTTGCAACTTTTTTATGCATTTTTTTTTACAGTGGTCGAGAGCAAGGTCTGTGGGGCTGCAAATTCAACTTTTGTGTTTGATCCCCTTTCTAGAGCAAATGTTGTGGGTTCAAAAATTTAAAGTTTATAAAATAAAAATTTAAAGATTATTTCCTATTTTTATAAAAAAATATTGAAGATTTTATAATTATAAAATTTATATATTATATTTTTAATGTAAATATTTTAAATAAATTTATTGATATGATTTTCAAATACACAATAAATTTCATTCCAAATTTGTAAGTTTTCAATATATTTGTGGAATTGTATCTCTTATAATATAATATATAGGTTTGTGACATTTATTTTTTTATGATAATC
>ML799419.1:0-15703 GCA_009831015.1 Picea engelmannii
GAAAAACTTTTATCATTGATTTTTTTAGAATATGTCTCGAGTGTATTTCAAATTCATTAGATTTCGAAAAATTAATAATGCAAAGATTCCAGGATATTAAAATTTGTTCAAAATTAACAAAATTTTAGTTTGTTTCAACACTCCTCTCCATAAATGTGCAAAATAACATAAATGATTTATTCAATGAATTTAAATTCCAAAATAATATTTCCCATATATTTCACTTACTTGAAGGAATGGAAGGAATTCGAGCTGCAAGAAGAGAAGACTGTGAGTTTCCTTGGCATGGATGAGAGAGTCTGGAACTGTTTTGAGCGCTCGCTGGAAATAAAATAACAGTGAATAAAATAACAGGAGAGAAGTAGTAGAATTCAATAAAACCATCGGTATATAAACACTACCACTAGTGTGCTGGAAAGAACTTGAGCTGTGATTAAATCTGTGAGTCTGGAGAGAATTTGAGTTGTCAAGTGAGAGAAAAGCAAGAGCTTTTGCGGCTTTGTTTTAAAAAGCTTGTTTTTTAAGGAATTAAACCTTTACTTTTAAGGAATTTAACCTTTACCTTCACATTCAAAACTAAGTTAATTATTTTTATTTTAAAAAAAATTCTTATTTTTATTTATTATTTAATATCTTTATTAATACACATTCAAAAATAAGTTAATTATTTTTATTTTACAAAAACTACTGTTTATTTTTACCGTGTAACCTTCACATTCAAAACTAAGTTAATTATTTTTATTTTACAAAATTGTATTAATTTTATTTATTATTTAATATTTTTATTAATATAAATATATAAAAAAATATCCTATAAAAACATGGTGCACCAGTAATCTAAAACATTAATAATTTAAACTATATAAATCCAACATAAAACAATAATAACTTAAACTATATAAATCCAACCGCCTACATGGATTAGATTATGGAATCTATTAGGTAACCTAAAACATTAATAACTTAAACTATATAAATTCAATAATACATGGATTATGGAATTTATCCATAACCTCATGTGCCTTCATTAATAGTTTAAACTATATAAACCCAACACTCTTTGGAATAAAACATTAATAACTTGAAGTATATAAATCCAACAAAACACATGGATTTTTTTCTTTATTCCTCACAGCATCATTTCTCTCAGCATTTCAATTGGATTAGTGTTTTTCTGTTGTTGAGAAATCAGCTCCACAGTGAGCAGAATTTTCTGTTTTGTTTAAGTAGTCATTGGCTGCCTTCTATCTGTTTTGTTTTTCTGGACAGAAACAGGTTGTGTAAATCACCTTATATTTTATATAAGTTGAAGAAAATTTTCTTCGGGAAAAACAAAACACATGGATTATGGAATTTGGAATAAAACATTAATAAATTAAGCTATATAAATCCAAGAGCACATGGATTATGGAATTTATCAATAGCCTCCTCAACCTTAATTAATAGTTTAAACTATATAAACCCAATACTCTTTGAAATATGGAATTTATTATAAACTTCAATTTTTTTAATAATTTAGAAAAGTTAATATAAAGATAATGCATAATGTTTTTTTTTTTTTTTTAATTTAATTTAATTTACTAATGAAAAATTAATTAATATATATTTCATTATGTACAATATTAATTGTTTCGCTATGAAGTACATATTGTTTACTTTTAAATTTAATTTTGTGAGAAAACTTTAAATCAAACCATGTAGAAATATAACTTGAATGAAGTTTAACAATAATTATTTACCATATCTAATTCTATAGTAAAAATAAATTTAATAAGTGTTAGAGTCAAGTGACTTGACCATATTCATATTAATGAAATAACTACTTATGTTTTTTAGACATTCTTAAACTTTTTTTTTGAGAAGTTTACTTTAAACTTTGAAGAGAGACAACTTGAATGGAGTATCCCAATAACTATTCATTACCTTTTGGTAGTTGGATTAGATTTAAATAGCTATTGAGCATGGTTTAAAGTAATTCATTAAGAATTCATTTTCTATATTAGCACATTTCACATTATTTAACACTTAAAACACTCTTTGAATAAGGAATTTTATCATTGTAAGTTTTCCTTTTTTGCTAACCATAGTTCATTTTTAGTGGGGAGGTCTCCAATGATAACTCAATTGTAACTCCATTCTTATTTAGTAATTGTATTCTCATTGTCATTTTAGATGTTTTCACTGTAGTTTTTTATGAATAATTTCACAATTTGAAATTCAACATAATACCATAGTTTCCTTGCAAAGTCTTGTCAATTATAATTTGATCTTTGTGTGCAAATGGAAGAGTGCCTTGATGGCTCAATCCAAGGGAACACTATAAAGAACAAAAACTCAACATGAATCCATAATGATGTTTGTTTATTTGTCACAAAATGAATAAGATCCATAATAAAAACTAACCTAAGTATAAAGATGTTTGTGAAAAAAATAGTTTCCTCCAAAGTGCCTCAAAATTGGGTTCATTATTCAAGGTAGAAGTTATAGTATATAACATTAAAATTGTAGACAGAATTTGAATGAAATCTCAACTTCAAAGAAAATCCATTGTCGCATCTATTTTCATGGAGTCATTTTAGAATGTCTTTCTTAGTCTGAGACAATTGTTCTTGTTTGTTTAGTGTGTGTAGTTGCACTTGTAGTAGTCATTTGTCCTCCAAAAGAAAAGAGAAACTGAAATATTTCATGAAACACATTATTATCTATATTATTTTGACAAGATGATCATGGGGCAAGTGTTCCCTTCCTAATTTTTGGATTAATACAATGGAATGTAGATTGTGTATAACACTTGAAAGAATCCCTTCAATTTATATGTTTTGGTTGGGGATATCCAACCCACCAAAGTCACCTAAGACTTGCACCGAGCCCTAATTGCATAAATAGCTTGCCTATGTAATTTTGATTTTTGATATTGATTATAAGTGGAGTTGTTATAGACCAAGTTAAAAGTGCGCATGCACAAAGAAAAGACAAAAGAGATGGGACAAAAGACTTAACTTTTTTTCATATTTGACCTTGTCGACCTCAGTAATATGAAAAAGACTTGTTGCACAAGCAAGCCCAATGAAAATTATAACAATTTTCCATTTTCTAACCCAAAAGCATATATATATCTAAGAATTTTCCCCTCGCAATGCAATCTTAACATCCACAAGTATGAATCCAAATATAACGTTTCTAAAGGCCTCTCCTAATTTTCGATTGAAATGAAAAAAAAATACAATAAGCCCAACCTATATAAGGCTTCGAAAGGCCATGACTTTATATATATGTTTTATTAATAAAATTCAATGTCAACATTAAAGGAAATCTTAACGATATATTCCCAAACAATGGACAAATTTAACTACGAAGTTCACATGACAAGGATTCTTTCATTATGTTAAAGCTCTTTATATAATTAATATATATTTTTTATGCATTTTAAAAAATAAATATTTACTTCATTTCCTCCACACTATTAAAATTTATCATGATGTAACCTCTTACAACCAAACACAATTTTAACCTTCTAAAACAACATTACACATCCTCCACATTCCTTTTATTTTTAGTGGTTAGTTACAAAGGAAAATTGTTAAGAATTTCAAAGTGGCATTTCAATGTGAATTAGGTATTCAACGATTAGAACCTTCAAGGAATAAGTGATGTGTGTGTGTGTGTGTAAATTGGGTTTAGCTCAGGTGGTTGGGAGGAGTGATTTTTAACCTGTCGAAGAGGGTTCAATTCCCACAAGTGACATGTTAAGATCACTATGAGCATTGTTGTAATCACTTTGAGCCCCAATTGTTGATGTCCTTGTGCCCTAAAGAATCTAGGGGTTTTCCCCATCATAGGGTTGAAACTTGTTGGCACACTTTAGTATATTTTCTCTTGAATTCCATAGTGGATTGGGGTTGTTAATAGGTGAAATGTTATCTAATGTTGTTACTATTTTCTTTGTATTAACAAACCTAAGGATGAAAATTCATATGGTTAAGATTCAAGAAACCTCTAGGAAAGAGGTGAATTTTCTAAGTTGCATTAATTTCCCTGGTGTGGAAGATTTCTACATGGTATCAGAGATTTTAGGGATTAAGTCACTCTATATGTACGATGGAGTTGGTATTTCAAATATAGTGCACATGGGAGAGGTTCTTAACCTTGTTAAGGTTGTCAGGCATAAAACCCTCAGTTACTTGAGAAAAAAACGTGGATCCTTGGAAGGATTAATTCTTCTTCATATTGTAGGATTTTCAGGATATGACTATGGTCTCTTGCTTGTCCTGTAACGCTATGTATATTCTTGGATGGTATGTGGAAAGTGGAGGTTTGACACATATGACATATGGAACGTCATTATTCAACAAGTTTCAAGAACAAGAGGGAGGCACGAGTGTGGAGCTTGGTGATGATGCTACTTATCCTATGAGAGGAGTGGCTTTATTTCCTTCCAGGTGCCTTTAGATGATGTTCTTGATTTGGGTGATGTTTTGTTTATTCCTATTTTGAATAAGAATATTATTTCAATTTCTTGTATGACAAAATTTATAGTGGAGAGTTGCATTTGAAGGATAGCAATGCACTATCAGTAAGTTAGTATAGCTAGTCCAAGGGCTTTGGCCGAAGGTGTATGAGAGGGTGGCCTTTATAGGTTACTTGTTGATCCAATGGCACTTGTACATTCCAATGAAAATATGGAAGATCCTTATTTTGAGGAGGCAAATGCATAAAGAAATTTCATGGATATAGGATTATAACCTATTTGTAATGACCCCATCATTACGACAACATGCGAAGTAATTTTTTTTTTTTTTTTTTGGAGTTATGAGGCTAGAAGGTGACAATGAAAACAGTTTAATCACACCACTGACAACGAACGCTAGCATGCAGTCCAGGTAACAGGTTACTATGACACCACACACAGGCTCAAGACAACTGACAAAACATGCACAAAATAACAAGGAGGATGACTACTCGTCCGACAAAAACATGACCACACCTACAAGATAAGGGAAAACATCCCCATCCCGACATCACGACCTATATGAACAAAGACTAGAACCTCAAGGCGCGTGGACCTAACGCCTGAAGGCGTTCGGCCCGTGCTAAGAGAAAATTGCACACTCATCAACACTCACACAAAAGCACCTACTTCGACCAAGATCTCATTCGCCGCTATCCCCCAGGGCACGCCATGATCCCCTCATCAAGAATCATGCCGTTCCCAGGTTATAGATGCGTTAATAACCTTGTCATAACACATCCTATCTAGACTAAGAATCTAGATAATCTGACGTGCTAGAAACCAAATATTGAGAGGAAAACCACACCCATACCCCAACAACTGGTCGACGAAATGTCAGAGGAAGAAGACATGGGATGTCACAAACTAATACATGACATCGTTCTCACCCAACCAATCACCCAGTCTAATCTAGTCAATGATTACAACCGATTTTAACATGAGTTGTCATTCTAGACGGGGCACGTCTAAGTTACAACTAGTCATTAACTTAAATGACAACATTAACAATCTTAAGGTAGAAAGATATCATCATAACACTTATGAACAATTAAATATCAGCATGTAGTCTAGTTATATTGATCGAACTAACAATACTAGCTGTCTAATAATATTAGAAGGAAACTACTAACTATTAGTAGGGCTGGAATAATTTAGTGAGGAAATTAACATAGCGGTTACTTAACAATTAATATAGAAATAACAAGGCATTTAAGGTGTTAGTTAAAATTAACTCATTATGACATTTAATCCAAGGAATGAATCTGTTGTCCATTTAGATTGTTGTAGGGATTGTTTTGGCAATTAATATGACCATTACATAACAAGGAATCTAGCAATAACAAGGCATTTAACTAACTATTATCCATTTTATTTGCTGGCAAAAATCAAGGCAATTAATGTGACCATTACATAACAATGAATCTAGCAATAGTAAGGCATTTAACTAACTGTTATCCATTTTATTTGTTGGCATAAATCAAGGCAATTAATGTGACCATTATAGAACAATGAATCTAGCAATAGTAAGGCATTTAACTAACTTTTATCCATTTAATTCACTATTTAAAAATTAGAAAAAACACAGTGCCCAAATGGTGGCCAATCATGCCCAGTCGACAACAACTCAACAATTAAAGGCAAACGTATCCCAACAACATCAACGCAGACCATCACTCAATGGAAACGCAGTCACAGTTTGAAGGCAAAATCATGGTCATTATTGCAAGTCAGTTATGAATTGAGTAGCAAAACAAAGGTGGGCGAATTCAACATGCACATAGTCAAATTTTATTTACCAAAACCGTGGTCATTCTGGAAAGTGAATTTATGATTTAAAAGGCTAAATTCGTGGGTGATTTCTACAACAACACAATCAACGTTTTCAAGCAAAAAAAATCGTGGGCATTAACAACCACTCAGAAAATGGTTGGGAGAAACAAATCGTGGGCATTAAGTTTGGTAAAAACCTGTGTAATTAAAAATATGTGACAGTCAAATAGTGAGAATAAAAAGTATGAGTATTAAATTCGTGGTGATGAACTGTGGCAATAGTAGGGACGCAGAGTTATAATTCAAAGTAAAACACATAACGCAAGGAATTATAATCGTGGTAACAACAAGGAGTTATAAAAACGTGGTAACAACAAGGAACACACACAGTGATAAAAATGTTTTCATTCACGTGGGATACCAATTATACAATGCAGATTATAGCTTAACCAAGAATAAAAAGAAATGCAGGGTTAAAATTATCCTTCAAAACAAATGCAGACTTATCATTTGTCCAAGATTAAAATGCAGGGTCAAGGATCCATCAAGATATAAAAAAGGGGTAAAAAAATGAGATAACGATGAGATATAAGCACACTGAGTTTAAAAAAATGCATCAGGGTGCAAGGGAAAAACTTCACCAACAATCACATTGCAGGGTTAAATAAACGTATCAGGGTGCAAGGGAACCATCAGCCAACGACAAATATCAGAGGTGGATGGCTGATAGGAATGTCCTTCACCCATCATCCATGCACAAAAAAGCAGGGCACTAAGATCCATAGGTCTATTAACGTCGAAGCGATGATTGTAGATCAAGCTCTTGGATGACTGCTCAGGAGCAGACTAATGAGCTAGGGATGAAGGCAAAGTATACCACAATCAAACACAATCAAAATTCACAGGACGGTCAAGACATGCCAGGAATCGAAGGCCATGGGAAATCAATCAATCATCCAGCTAAGGCTATGGGAAATTCAGTTATCAACTAGAACACTAAGACTAACATATTCTTTACTTGATACAAGCATACAGAACTGAAAACATAATTCATACTAAAATTCTACCACACAGAAATAAAGAAGGTGTATCATTGCCCAATCTCCCGCTCTGAGTTGATGTCCCACGTGCTCCGTGCAACTCCCGCTTTCCAACCAATGAGACTTCATTGGTACCTTCCAGCCAATGCTAGGGGTACTCTTCTTCCCCCTTTGGCCCCCGAGCCGCAAAGGGGCCATGCACACTATCCAAAGATTCAGCTAGCTCCCAACTCGCCTCGCAAGGCCGAGCTACAACTCCTCACCGAGTTGGGTGTCCCAACTCCCACAAAGTAAGTCTGTCAAGTATATATTTCTGCAACGTAACATTAAGAAAAATAGAAGGGATCTTCATCCTTCTTCTCCCTCCATTATATAGAGTTTCCAAGTCCTTTAACTTCCCAAAATCCCATTTAATTTAATGGTTAATAAATTAAATCCTAAAAATCCTCTCTGTACAAGTGTCAACCAGCCCCTTCATTCCTCCATAAATTAATTTCTTTAATTAATTAATTACCCCTATTTATCTCACCCACCTAGAGTCACTCCTAGAATCGCTCCTACGTGTCTCCAAAATCCCTTCAAGTTTTAATGACTTTCCCCATTATTAATTTGCTAGTTCAATTTAAATTAGAAAGCTCTTAAATGCTAGATACCTTTCTAAATATGGATTTCTTCTTTTTCCCGCATGTTTCCCTTTTTTCTTTGTTTCCCTCTTTTCCTAGTTTCCAAAATATTTTAGGTTTCCCTCTTTCCCCTTTTCATTTAGAACTCCAATTGGCAGTTGCAGAAATTAATTTTTTCCATTTTCCCTTTTTAATTAATAAAATTTTAAATTATCATAAAATAATAAAACAATTATTTCCCCTTTTAAATTTTATTCTAACAGATTTTTATGAATCATTTAAATTGCTTACCCCCTTCTTGTTACAAGATTTAATGAAGATTATACTTATTATTTATTTTATTTTTATTTTTATTTTGTATATATATATATATATATAAGATAAAATTTTACCACTAGCATAATTTAGACCTAGACCTTCAATTTTTTGTGTTGGATGACATTTTATTAGGGAATTTTTTTTTAAATTTCTTATCACATTATTCATCTTAAGGCCATCTAGGTTCATTCATTTATCATTAACAACACGATGTGCCCTTCAGGATGCACTAAGTGCTTCAAGGGTGCCACTCGCCTCATCTGTTCCCCTGCGCGACGTGCCCTTCAGGATGCACTATGTGCTCCAAGGGTGCCACTCACCTCTTTCCATTTTTCTTGCGCGGCATGCCCTTCAAGACGCACCACGTGCTCCAAGGGTGCCACTCGCCTCTTGACTGACTTGGTAGACATCAAAAACCCCTAGAGTCAATACTCCACCAGGTGAACTTGTGGGAGACTAAGGGCCTCTAAGGAACAAGGCCCCCGCTTTATTGCGCACCCTTTAGAATCATCGAGAGAGACTATGATAGTCTTCCCTCATGACATCGTGGGTCATCTCGAACTAGGTCAACGTTAACCTACAGTTCGAGCCACAACGTGAGTGCTAGTAGGCTGTGGCAGGGCTGTTATCCACACCTCTCCCTCAACTTCTATGGTAGTCATGTGTGACCCCTTTACTCCACATGTGAGTCTGGTCGGAAAGCTATTGTTAGCTTGCATCATCAATGAATCATGTTAGAATATATCCACATCATATCATTTAATCAGATGCACTAATATCACCTATAAAACAATCAAACCCCAATGGTTCACTCCTCGACTCAATCTGAAGTCCAAGTTGTTCCATCGATGCCTCTACATCCTTGAGGTCCAAGATCCTGCACACTCAGTAAAACCGAGTCAATATCACTTGTCTATGTCAATGCAGTAAAAAACAAGTCATCAACCCATAATGCCTCATAATCAAATTCAATGTTTTAATAACATAAAATACGGATCACTTGCGAGCAAGTGTCCTCAAAGAATAAGTTCGCTCAGTGAGAAAGAGAGGGATGTTACATACACCCCCTCTTGGTCTAAACTTCATCCTGAATTTTTGTAGTAAAAATGTTGAAATAAAGTGTATCACAGTATCATAAGTCTATCTATCAAAAAAAAATGGAAACTGTTGGCGCATATCATATGCGTCCTCCTAGGTCCTCAAGTGCGGACTATAGATGTCCCACTAGACCTTGACCTGCTCTACCATTTGAAACTGTAGCTATCGAATGCGATGATCCAATATGCGGATCAACTCAATAGTGAGCGCCCCCTCCTCTAATACCTGCAAGGAACTCATGTCAATAACATGTGTAGAATCACTAATATAATGTCTCAAAACAGATACGTGAAAAACATCATGCATACGCCTCAAGGAATCAGACAAGGCTAGTCGATAGGCCACAGACCCCTTTCTTTCCACGATCTCGAAGGGTCCCACAAACCTAGGAGATATTTTAGCTTCCTTTCCAAACTTGCTCGAAATCTTATGCGGTTTAATCCGCAAGAAAACTCGATCGTAAACCTCATAACTATGGTCGACATGGTGCGCATTGGCATAACTCTTCTGCTGATCATGCGCTTCTTTAATCCTTTGTCTTATTATTTGCATTTTCTCTTCCATTTCTTGGATCGCTTTTTTTCCCACCAAGAAACTATCCTCAAGCCGATACGAACTCAAAGGCGTCCGACACGGTTTCCCATAAAGAAACTCGAAAGGCACCATCTTAATGGTGCTTTGGTAACTGTTGTTATAAGCGAATTCCACCAGTGGCAGGAATTATTCCTAACACTTTTGTTGGTCCATCATGTACATGTGCAACATGTCTTCCAAGGTCTGGTTCGTTCGTTCGTTTTGCCCATCCATCTCCAGGTGATACGCCGTATTGAAGTTAAGTTGGGTTCCCAAGGCTTCTTGGAAACTCTTCCAAAATCATCTAGTAAACACCGATCCACGATTGAATATAATCCTCAGACACACCATGAAGCCTCACAATCTCATTGATGAAAACTATAGCTATGTCGGGTGCCCGATAAGTCGTACACACAGGAATAAAGTGAGCACTCTTTGTCAGAGTGTCTACTACTAAGAAAATAGAGTCATGTCCCCTTGCTGTCAGTGGCAATCCAAAAATAAAATCCATCGAAATAAGCTCCCATTTCGATTCCAGAATAGCAAGTGGATTTAGTAATCCTGCTGGGTGTCTATGTTCATCCTTTACCTGCTGACAATCTAGACATCCGACCACATAGTTGACTATGTTTTCCTTCATTCCCTTCCAGAAGAATAAGGGCTTAAGGTTTGCCCTGATCTTCGTGACTCCCGAGTGAGCCATGTAGACAGATCTATGAGCCTTGCTTAGGATCAACATCCTTAACATGTCGTTCGGCTGTACATAAATCTGATTTTTAAACCTCAATAATCCATCGTCGTCAAATGTAAATCCTTCAAATTTTGGTACCATCATTGTGTTTTTTCCGATAAAACCCTCGACCTCCTTGTACGAGTCATCGACGCGCTGTAAAGTTAGAATATTTTCATGTAGATTCGTATGAAGAGGAAACACCAAAAAGATATGTGGTCTCCAACTCAATGCATCTGCCACTCGATTCCCTGTTCCTTTTATGTAAGTAATCTCAAAGTTGTACTCGTTGAGCAATTCTGACCAATGTCGTTGTCGCTTGTTTAGGTCTCTTTACGTAAAGATGTGTTGCAGTCCACAATGGTCTGAATTTAGTTCAAACCTTCATCCAACAAGGTAGTGTCTCCAAACCTTCAAAGCATATATGATGGCTAAAACCTCCAAATCATGCATCACGTAGTTCTCCTCATGCCTTCTTAGTTTCCTCAATATGTAAGAGATCACTCGATCGTCTTGCATTAAGACTTCATCTAAGACTTCCTTGGATGCGTCAGTGCATACCAAGAAGTCTGCCTCCCTGTCAGGGACCTTTAGTATCGATTTTTTTTTCAGCATCTCCTTGAGCCTCTGAAATGCTTCCATGCATTTCTCGGTCTAAACAAACTTCTTGTTTTTCTTCTGCAATTCTGTGATTGGATTTGCTATCTTCAAAAATCCCTTGACGAACTGTCGATAGTATCCTTCTAAACCCATGAAGCTACACACTTTCAGAGCATTCGTCGATGCAGGCCATTCCATAATAAAATCGACCTTGGCTGGATCCACGGTGATACCTTCGTTGGAGATGACAAGCCCTAAGTAGTGAATCTTTGATTGATAAAATGAGCATTTGGACAACTTCCCATACAATTTGTGCTCTCGCAGACACTGTAGTACCAAGTGTAAGTGCTCGTCATGCTCCTCCATAGTCCAAGAGTAAATCAAAATATCATCACTGAATACTTGGACGAACTTGTCCAAGTACTCGCAGAACACCCCATTCATCAAACTCATAAATACCCCTGGGGCGTTTGTCAGTCCAAATGGTAAAACAATAAACTCATAATGCCCAAACCTCATCTTAAAGGTGATCTTAGGGACATCATCCTCCTTGATCCATAACTGGTGATACCATGATCGCAAATCGATCATTGAGAACACCATCACACCCTTCATCTGATCGAATAGATCATCAATCCTCAACAATCGTGGCCTTGTTCAATTGACGGTAGTCAATGTAGAGCCTACACGACCCATCCTTCTTTCGTATGAAAATAATAGGCGCACCCCATGGTGACACACTTGGACGTATCAGTCCTAGGTCCAACAATTCCTTCAGTTGCATTCTCAACTTCTGTAACTCCAAGGTCAACATCTGATAAGGCGCTCTCACTATCAGGTCAGTCCCCGGTTTTAGGTCTATGGTAAAATCCAATTCCCTCTCCATAGGCATCTCAAGTAATTCCTCTGGAAATATGTCTGCAAACTCTCTCACCACAGGAAGGTGTTCTAAACCTTCCACTACTCCCTTCTCGTTTAATGCAAGGATCGCATAAAGCTTACATCCCTTGCATATTCTCTTCCAAAGATGCAAGGAAGAGATGAACCTTAGGGAAAATCCATGGTTCCAGACTACAATCACATGTCTCTATCCCTCATCATTGACCAAGCTCAACCATTTCGTCTTGCAATTGAGTATTGCCTCATGCGATTCCAACCAGTCCATACCAATCATGACGTCATAAGATCCTAAGATTGTGAAGTACAGGTTGGCCCTGGTGAAAAACTCTCCTAGGTTAAGGATATGACTTGTAACCTTTCCTCCGACCTTTTGTTTGGCTCCCAAGGCCATCTCTACGAAGCTAAACTCATCCTGTTCGATTTCCTTTACCTTAATCCTTTTTAGCACTGCACTGGAAATGAAACTCTTGGTAGCACCAAGATATATCAAAATACTAAGGGTCTGGTCAGTGACGGTACCTGTTGTCTTGAGCACAGTCGACTGATGCTCTGTCTGGTGGTTATTCACTGCTGCATGAATCCAATGGGACTTGCCCAAATCTCCCATGGTTGTGTATTTGGCTGATCCAGATGCTCTAGTCCTCTCCACAGGGCAGTCGCGCTAGTAGTGTGGCTCCCCACACATCCAACACCCCTTCTTCAGCCTAGTAGTCCTGGTACCCGAAGTAGAAGATGACGGCCCACTGGCCTGGAGTCCTAGTCTATTCTGTTGAACATGCCTAAATTGTTGTTGTTGTGGTTGACGTTGTTGTTGATGCTGTGGTCCCCGATAAGGTGTCCGCTGTTGAGGCATCGATCGTTGAGATGTAGTGAAGGCGGATCCCCTCTAGAAGCCACGATATCATGGCGTATGTCTTGCTAGTTTTTGATGCTACTGCATGCCATGAGACACCTGCCCTATTGGTCTCGCTGGAGTCATGGTTTGACCCCCACTGATAAGATCCTCCTTTGCTATGAGGGCCTTCTGAATGACATCATGAAAGGTTTGAGGCATCATAATCCTAAACTTTGCATGTATGTTGTCATTAAGGCCGAACATGAACTTGTTGACCTTGAGTTTCTTAGTGTTAAGATGTGGAGCATACCGGAGAAGCTCCATAAAACAGGCCTCGTACTAGGGCACCGTATGGCCACCCTGTCACAAGGCGTTGAACTCATTGAGCTGACACTCAATGAATTCCTTTGATAGGTACCTCTCTCGGAATTGTTCCTCGAACAGTTCCCATGACACATCTTCGACGGCCATGTTCAGTTGAGGTAGGAGCGTCTTCCACCATAGAAGCGCTCTCTCCTTCAGTTGAAAGACCACCATGCAGACCTTCATGTTGGAGGTATAGTTTTGAAGTGCAAAGCACATCACCATATTCTCCAACCATGCCTCAGTGACCGTGTCGTTCAGGGCACCAAAGAACTAGAAAAATTTGACCTTCTCGAGTTCATGGTGAATGCTACCAGTACCGAATGGAGCGCGTGGTGGACCCTCAGGGGGTGTTAGCGCTCTGGCCTCATCTCTATCCAAACTGTTGATCAGTGCCTCAGACATGCATTGAAAATATTTCATTATTCCGACCACATCACCAACTGTTGTTTGCTCCTGCCCGACAGCCTGTTCATCTCCCTGGGGGTTAGACTCCTCAAGTGTGGCTACTACTAGAAGAATCATGCTTCCTCCCCTAGCACCCCGTCGTCTACCTCTGCGACGTCCTCTAACCATGATTACCTGCACGCATACAAGTCAACTCAATTAGAAACATTATAATAAAATCATATCAACGAAAGCCGTAGTGATCCCTAGTTGCGGGTTGAACCCGCTCTGATACCATATGTAACAACCCCATCGTTACGACAACAAGAGAAAAAGTTTTTTTTTTTCAGAGTTAAGAGGCAAGAAGGCGATGACGATAATAGTTTAATCACACCACTGACGTTGAACGCTAGCATGCAGTCTAAGCAATAGGTTACTATGACACCACACACATGCTCAAGACAATTGACAAAACATGCGCAAAATAACAAGGAGGATGACTACCCATCCGACGCAAACACAACCACGCCTACAAGCTAAGGGACAACATCCCCATCCTGAAATCACGACCTAGACGAACAAAGACTAGAACCTCAAGGCACGCGGACCTAATGCCTGAAGGCATTCATCCCGCGCCAAGAGAAACTTGCACGCTCGTCAACACTCACACAAAAGAACCTACTCTTGCCAAGATCTCATTCGTTGCTATCCCCCAGAGCATGCCATGATCCCCTCATTATGAATCATGTTGTTCCCAGGTGATAGATGCATCAATAACCTTGGCACAACACATCCTATCTAGACCAAGGAATCTAAATAATCTGATGTGCTAGAAACCAAATACTGAGAGGAAAACCATCAACTAGTCAACGAGACGTCATAGAAAGAAGACATGGGATGTCACAAACCAATACATGACATCGTCCTCACCCAACCAATCACCTAGTCTAATCTAGTCAATGATTACAATCGCTTTTAACATGAGTTACCATTCTAGATGGGGAACGTCTAAGTTACAACTAGTCATTAACTTAAATAACAACATTAACAATCTTAAGGTATAAATCTATCATTATAACACTTATGAACAATTAATCTCAACATGTAGTCTAGTTATATTGACCGAACTAACAATACTAGTTGTCTAATAATATTAGAAGAAAACTACTAACTATTAGCAGGGCTGGAGCAATTTAGCGAGGAAATTAACATAGTGGTTACTTAACAATTAATATAGAAATAACAAGGCAATTAAGGTTTTAGTTAACATTAACTCGTTGTGGCATTTAATCCAATGAATGAATCTGTTGTCCATTTACATTGTTGTAGCAATTTTTCTGGCAATGAATATGACCATTACATAACAATGAATCTAGCAATAACAAGGCATTTAACTAACTATTATCCATTTTATTTGCTGGCAAAAGTCAAGGCAATTAATGTGACCATTACATAAGAATGAATCTAGCAATAGTACGGCATTTAACTAACTGTTATCCATTTTATTTGCTGGAAAAAATCAAGGCAATTAATGTGACCATTACATAACAATGAATCTAGCAATAGTAAGGAATTTAACTAATTGTTATCCATTTAATTCATTGTGGAAAAATTAGCAAAAACGCAGTGCCCAAATGGTGGCCAATCGTACCCAGTCGAAAACAATTCAACAATTAAAGGCAAACGTATCCCAACAACATCAATGCAGTCCATCACTCAAGGGAAAATGCAGTCACAGTTTGAAGGCAAAATCGTGGTCATTACTGCAAGTCAGTTATGAATTGAATAGAAAAAAAAAGGTGGGTGAATTCAACACGCACACAACATGCACATAGTTAAATTTTATTTACCAAAACCGTGGTCATTCCGACAAGTGAATTTATGATTTAAAAGGCTAAATTCGTGGGTGATTTCTACAGCAACACAGTCAATGTTTTCAAGAAAAAAAATCGTGGG
>ML799419.1:20110-75518 GCA_009831015.1 Picea engelmannii
TTGCAGCATAATTACAAAAGTAGTAGATGTAAAAGTTAGGCTATTATCTAGATATGTTCAGAACTTAAGTTTTGTTTTCCAAATTGAACCATGATTCCACTTCTTCGTTGATAGGAAGATTTGCATTTTCCTTAGGTTCAGCTACCAAGTAGTCAACACCAACTTCTTCGTTGATATGAAGATTTGCATTTTCCTTCTGTTTAGCTACCAAGGAGTCAACAACAACCAAGGATGAATGCTTAGCCTTAGCTACTGAGGAGTCAACATCAACCAAGGATGGATAGTTAACCCGAATTTGGATAAGGCCAAATTCATCTTCATAAAAACCAAGAATTGCATTTGCTTTAAGGTTTTTAGTTTGACTAGAGCTTGCTGCAGTAATAGGTGCAATTGCAATTTTCTGATGTTTGATCATCTGACTTGAACTTGTTGCAGTACTGACTGCTAAAGATGGGTGATTAAGTGGCAATTCAGCACGTCCTGAGGATGAACCATTAACCTGCGCTTGGATACGGATACGTCCTGAGGATGCACCATTAACCTCTTCATGTTTACGTTTCTTTGCTTTTGAAGGAGATGGCGTATTATGGTGTTTCCTACCTCCAAATGTAAAAATGATGTTGCAATTATAGCACTCGTATCTCGGTTGAAGAGTCTTTGCGTGGTCTGGATTGTTCGTGAACCTAAACTTGCACCTCTTTCTCGACTTGCAGAGAGAACAAATTGGTTTATAGCTTTTTAATTGCGCAACAATTTTATCTTTCTCCGTTTTGTTGGCTCTGTAGACGTCCATGGACACATTTCTTACGAATTCCAACATAAGACCATCACACGGATGATGACCAACTTCTTCCATTGTCGATTCAATTCCAACTTATTCTCAACTTAAGTTCTGCAGAGGCAAGAGCTCATTACTAATTGGTAAACATATCTATAAAATTTAAAGAGATATCTCATACATCCAGGATTCTGAATAAACAAATTCATTTGAAACAATACTAACAATATGACTCCATTCCAGGATTTCTTCGTTACACCAAAATAAATTAATGGATATGAACTGTATACTAGGATATGAAATAGGTAGATATTCTCAGATATGATGACAGGTGCTAACTTGTATGGTCTTTCGTTTCTCCTGGGCGTTTTATAATAAACAGTTGGTCAATAAAATACACATAACGATCTACAATTTTTCATAGTAGCAAGTTTTATGTGAAACGCCACAAATCAGTGAAGTCCATACCGTAGAAACTGGATAACCGATGTCGCAGAGAGTGGTAGAGGTAGGAAAATGGCACTGTAGAGAGACGGAGAAAATCTTCCTTACCTTTTGGTTGTGTTATGGCCGCAAATGGAAAATCTTCCTTACTTTTTGTGCTTCCTCAATTCCCTACATACCTTCAAAACTTTAAACGGTCGAATTCTGTTAGCATGCAATTTCTACTTCTTTAAATCTCCACTAATCTCCTATCCATAATTGTGCAAAATGACATAAATGATTTATTCAGTGAATTTAAATTCCAAAATAACACTGCCAATATATTTCACTTACTTGAAGGAATGGAAGGAATTCGAGCTGCAAGAAGAGAAGACTGTGAATTTCCATGGCATCGATGAGCGAGTCTAGAACTGTTTTGAGCGCTGTCAAATTCCATCGCTGGAAATAAAAGAACACTGAATGAGGAGAAGTTTGAGTTGTCAAGTGAGAGAAAATCTTTCTTGCTTTTTCGTTTTTTTTTAAAGATTGCTTTTTGCTTTCTGTTTTTTTCTTTAGTTTTTTTTTTCAAGTTTGCTTTTTTGCTTTCTGTTTTTTCTTTTAAGGAATTTAACCTTTACCTTAACATTCACTTACAAAAACCACTGGTTACTGTGTAATTGTTGTTCTGTATTTTTTAATTTTTATTTAATATCTTTATTAATAAAAATATATATATAAAATAAATTATAAAATAATTGATACACAATTAACCTAAAACATTAATAATTTAAACTATATAAATCCAACAGCACATATCAATAACCTAAAACATTAATAACTTAAACTATATAAATTCAACAGCACATGGATTATGGAATTTATAAATAGCCTCCTTTACCTTCATTACATGGATTATAGAATTTATAAATAGTCTCCTCTACCTTCATTAATAGTTTAAATTATATAAACTCAATATTTTTGGAATAAAGAATTTATTATAAATTTAGAATAGTAAATATAAAAATAGGCATAATGTTTTTTTTTAAATTTTAGTTTATTAATAGAAAATTAAAAAAATATCTTTGAATTAATTAATATATATCTCAGTATGTACAATATTGATTGTTTTTGCTATATAGTAGATATTGTTTATATTTAAATTTAAATTTTTTTGGGGAGAACTTTAAATCAAACCATATAGATATAACTTGAACCAAGTATAATAATAATTATTTACCATGTTTAATTACATCGTGAAAATAAATGTATGTCCATCTTGAAGTAATTACTTATGCTTTAGACCTTTTACTTTTCTCTTTTAGAAATTTACTTCAAAGTACTTTGTAGAGAGATAACTTGAATGGATTATATAACTATTCATTATCTTTTGGTAGTTGGATTAGATTTAAATAATTATTGAGTATTGTTTAAATTAATTCATTAAAAAATCATTTTTTATATTATCACATTTCACATTATTTAATACCTAAAACACTACTTGAATAAGGAATTTTATCAAGTATTTTTCTTTTTTAATCCAAAGTTTGAACTTAATGGTAGCTCCATGTTTTTTTAGGCACATATGTTTTCATTTATAGTGGGGAGGTCTCCAACAATAGCAGCTATGTTCTCATTGCCACTTGGCATGTTTTCACTCTAGTTGTTTATGAATAATTTCACAATTTGAAATTCAACATAATACCATAGTTTCCTTGCAAAGTTTTGTAAATTGTTCCAAAATAAATAAGCTACATAATAACAATTAACTTAAGTATAGAGATGTTTGTGAAAAAAATGGTTTCCTCCAAAGTGCCTTCAAATTCGGTTCATTATTCAAGGTAGAAATTATAGTATATAACATTAAAATTATAGAGAGAATTTGAATGAAATCCCAACTTCAAAGCAAATCTATTGCCTCATCTATTTTCGTGGAGTCATTTTAGAATGCCTTTGTTAGTCTTAGACAATTCTCCTTGTTTGTTTAGTGCTTGTAGTTACACTTGTAGTAGTCCTTTTTCCTCTTAAAGAAAAGAGGAACTGAAATATTTGATGAAACAATCAATTATCTATATTATTCTCATTTTTGGATTAATACAATGGAATGTAGATGATGTATAACACTTAAAAGAATCCCTTCAATTTAGATGTTGTTGTTGGGGATATGAAACCCACCAAAGTCACCTAAGACTTGCACCGAGCCCTAATTGTATAAATAAGTTGCCTATGTAATTTTGATTTTTGATATTGATTATAAGTGGAGTTTTTATAGACCAAGTTAAAAGTGCACATGCACAAACAAAAGATAAAAGAGATGGGACAAAAGACTTACCTCTTTTTCATATTTGACCTTGTCTACCTCAGTAATATGAAAAAGACATGTTGCACAAGAAAACCCAATGAAAATTATAACAATTTTCCATTTTCTAACCCAAAAAAATATTGATATCTAAGAATTTGGCCCTCTCAATGCAAAATTAACATCCACAAGTATGAATCCAGACATCATGTTTCTAAAGGCCTCTCCTAATTTTCAATTGAAATGAAAACAAATACAATAATTCCAACCTCTCTAAGGCTTCAAAAGGCCATGACTTTATATATATGTTTTATTAATAAAATTCAATGTTAACATCAAAATAAATCTTAACAATATATTCCAAAACAATGGACAAATTTAACTACAAAGTTCACATGAAAATGATTTTTTCATTATGTTAAATCCCTTTATATAATTAATATATATTTTTGATGCATTTTAAAAAATTAATATTTACTTTATTTCCTCCACACTATTAAAATTAGAGTAGTCTAAACCTTCTACCTTTTGGTTGATTTCCAACAATTGTTTCCATTTGATTTCGCCCGAAATCTGTTAATGAATGGTTGGATTTGAATATTTGAGTGACCAAGTTTCTACAATGGGAGTGCCCCAGGGGTTTTACAGCATGTTGAATCCATTTATGCATTCAAAAATACAATTTAAATAACAAAAAATAGAGATTCTGTCCATATTTAAATCGTTGGATTCTGACCAAAAACACCAAAAGGTAGAATGTTTAGCCAACTCGATTAAAATTTATCATGATGTAACCTCTTACAACCAAAGACGATTTTAACCTTCTAAAAAAACAAAATACCTCAACCTCCACATTCCTTTTATCTTTAGTGGTTAGTTACAAAGGAAATTTATTAAGAATGCCAAAGTGGTATTTCAATGGGAATTAGGTATTGAATGATTAGAAACTTCAAGGAATAAGTGATGTGTGTGTGTGTGTGTGTGTGTCAATTGAGTTTAGCTCGAGTGGTTGGGAGGGATGAGTTTTAACCTTCCCATCTGGGTTCAATTCCCACAAGTGACAAGTTGAGCTCACTATGAGCACTGTTGTGATGACTTTGAGCCCCAATTGTTGATGTACTTGTTCCCTAAATATTGTGTTTTATGCATGACAAGATTTCCCTATAGGGTTGAAACTTGTTGGCACACTTTAGTATCTTTTCTCTTGAATTCCATTGTGGATTGGGGTTGTTAGTAGGTTAAATGTTATCTAATGTTGTTACTATTTTATTTGTATTAACAACCCTAAGGATGGAAATTTATATGGTTAAGATTCAAGAAACCTCTAGGAAGAGGTGGAATTTTCTAAGTTGCATTAATTTCCATGGTGTGGAAGATTTCTACATGGTATTAGAGATTTTATGGATGAGATCATCTATATGTAAGATGGAGTTGGTATTTCAAATATGGTGCACATGGGAGAGGTTCTTAACCTTGTTAAGGTTGTCGAGCATAAAACTCTCATTTACTTGAGAAAAACACTTGGACCTTTGGAAGGATTAATTCTTCTTCATATTGTAAATTTTTCAGGATATGGATATGGTATCTTGATTGTCCTCTAACACTATGTGTATTGTTTGATGGTATGTGTAAACTGGAGGTTTGAGACATATGACATATGGCAGGTCAATATTCAACAAGTTTCAAGAACAAGAGGGAGGCATGAGTGTGGAGCTTGGTGATGATGCTTCTTATCCTATGAGAGGAATGGCTCCATTTCCTTCCAGGCATCTTTATGTGATGTTCTTGAGTTGGGTGATGTTTTATTTACACCTAGTTTGTAGAGGAATATTCTTTCAATTTCTTGTATGAAAAAATATATAGTGGAGAGTTGCATTTGAAGGATAGAAATGCACTACCAATGACTTAGTCTAGCTATTCCAAGGACTTTGGCCAAAGGTGTATGAGAGGGTGGCATTTATAGGTTACTTGTTGATCCAATGGCACTTGTATATTACAATGAAAAGATGGAAGATCCTTCTTTTGAGGAGGCACATGCATAATGAAATTTCATGGATATAGGATTAAAACCTATTGTGGAATAAAAAAATGAATCAAGGATTGTTGTTGATGGGAGTAATGAGAAATAAAATTAGTGTTTATTGCTAAAAAATTCTCACAAAAGAGGGATTTGATTATGATGAGATATTTGCATTGGTTTCTATATACATTTCCATCCATACCATTCTTGTGTGGTGTATTTGTTATATTATTTGCATGGTTAGGTCCATGTGTTGTATGTTGTGCTAGGCATGTTGGGGGGTTTGGGTGTGGAGCCCCAGGAAAAAAAATTAGGTTGTTTTTTTTTTGGTTTTTGGCCAATGTTGTTTTTTCCCATTATAATACAATTCAGGATATTGAATCTAATTCGAGTTAACGTATTAAGGATTGGATGATGTAGAATCATATATATTGTATTGTAAATTGTGAATTTAATACATGAGAGTTAGAGGTGAAACTCTAAAAAAATGTTGGTTTTCCCGATCAGAGGTTTTCAGAGTAAATTTATGAGTACTATGTGTGAATGCTATTATTTTTTTCTTTTCTATTTTATAAAGAATCTATGTGTGCATTGCTATAGTATAAAGGTTTAAAACTTACTTTGGTATCATAGTAGTTATTGGCTTCAAGGGGCAGCCTTTGTTTCTAAGGGTTCCATTTTATTGGTTCTATGATAAATTTGGTTCCGGTGGGAGCTATGCAGTGGTGATTCTTGTGGCGAAAGAGAATGACAAGTAGTTCTAAAATATGGATCAAGAAATTTAATTGGAGAAAATTTGAGCTATGAATCTCAAGATGGGAGGATCTTTTGGTAAACAAAGAATAATGGAACGTTGTGGATCCTAGTATTGCACCTCCAAGTATGTTGATGGAAGATTGGATGATGTTGGATAGGAAGAAAAAGAGAACAATATGGTTGGGTATTTCAGATCTAGTGTTATTCAATGTCTTGGGAGAAGCTACAACCAAGGAATTATAGAATAAGGTAGGGTATTTGTATCTATTTAATTCCTTGGTAAACAATTTTTTTCTTTGGAAAACGTTGTACCTCCTGAGGATGAATCATGGATACTCAGTGATAGAGAATATAAATGTCTTTAATACTATGGAAAGTCAGTTGTTTTTTATTGATTTTAAAATCTATGATGAAGATAAGTTCATTAGTTTACTTTGTTCTTTTCCAGATTCATGGGATAGCCTGGTTGTAGCTATTGGGAGTAATGCAACCACATTAAATTTTGATGATGCAGTTTTATCCTTGGTATTAGAAGAAATGAGGAGGAAAAATATGGATGTTCAGAGCTTGGGTGCCTTATCTATAAGAGGACATTCCCTAGATAGAGATAAAAATAAGTCCTCAAGTGAGAGATCTAAATCTCTTGGAAAATCCTTAAGGAAATGTGGTAAAGTTGGGAATTACAAGAAGGATTGTAGATATAAAGGTTTTGATAAAGGGAAGGGATGTAATGATGTTATTTCCATATAAGGGAAGACCTCTTTAGATGAAGGAGGGGATATGTACTTGTCTTCTTCAAGCACTCATACAGATCATAATGTAAGCCTGATTGATTCAAGTGTTTCTTTTCATATGACACCCCATAGGGAGTGGTTTTGTGAATATGAAAAGTATAATGGAGGGGAAATTTTCCTAAGGGATGAATTGACAACAAAAATCATGGGAAGGGGAAAATTCAAATTATTGCTCAAGGATGGAAGGATTATAACACTCCTTGGGGTGTTGCACATTCCAGAGATGGATAAAAACTTGATATCTATAAGTAAGATGGGTGATGAAGGTGTATATACTATGTTTGAAATGGAAATATACAAATTGGTTCAAGGAACAGTGGTTTTGATGAGGGAAATTCGAAATGGACCTCTATACAAGTTGTTGTGAAGAACTATCACTAGTGGGTGTAACAACTATGTTGTTCATGAGGGTGGAAATGAATAAGAAAAAATCCCTAATGTCTCTAGATAAAAGATAATGTTTTGGCATTGTTGGCATAGGGGCAGACCAAGGGTTCAACGCTACAACAACGCACCAACAACGCCCTAACTACTGGCCCTTTCAGAAACACCTGCGAAGCAGATGAACTCTCACCCTAGGTAGAGGAAGGGGTGGTTGCAAGACTCAGGTGTATGCAACCTTAGTTGGGACATAAATATGTGATTATAATATGTAATGGAGCACATAGCATTGTTAGTTCATAATTATTTAACCAATATCTACCTCGTAGATACAACAGAGCATCACAACATTCACCCAGATCTAATGTAGTTAAGCACTTAGCATAAGTAAAGGGATTAGATCTAGCAGATTCAAGCACTAAGCACATTCACCTATGTCATATCTAGCATCCAGAGTTATCATAAGCACAAAGAATAAACATATCTATCTATTCATATCAAATCACTTAGCAAGTAAAGAAAGACATAAACACATAAGAACATCACACATAGAAGAATAAAACAATATTTAAGTGGTTCACCCCCACCCTAGGGCTACATCCACCAACTCTTCTTCTTTATTAGCTTCATTCAGTCATCTACATGCACAGAGCCACAAAAACCCTCCTCTGCATAGGACAGGAGATCTGCATGCACCTCGCCAGATCCTTCTTCCTTGAGTTAGGTCTAGCACAAAGCCTTTCACAGTCTGTTACAACCACTTTCACTTAGCTCTGCAAGTTTCTCACAATATGCACAGAGAATCTACAAAACATACTTGCACTTATCTTATCGGCCTCTTACTTATGTCACCTAGCTACTTATTTATACTTTACAAAATAGGGCTAATCATGGGTAAACCCATGGGCTGACATCCCATACCCTTTACATAATACCATAACCCAAAAAGGACCCAAAAAGGGGTAGATATCCCGTGATCTCCGCTTCGTCTTGTGCTCCATCTTCGATAGGCTATCGAAGTCCCAAAATAGGTCAAACTTGACCAAGGATCTCCCAAAAATTGGTCAAGGGCCAAAAAGCCCCCAACACTCACCTGTGACTCATCCCGAGTCACTCTGATCTGACTAGTTCTACTTCAAAAGCCTCGAGCTTGGTTCGAGCTGCTTCGACTTGCTGCTTTGCTATGACCTCCTGTTTAGAGAAATCTTGGATGACTAACTCGTTGATAGGTCCCTCTAGATGTTGTTTAACTTTAGAGACAAACTTCTCTAGCTCTGCTCCTTGGCCTTCTACCTTTGTAAACAATTGATAAGCCTTTTCTTGTACAGGTTGGAGTTTCTGATTTACCTCCATAACTTTGCTCTGGATAGTGTGGATCTATTGCTGAGCGGTCCGTTGCTATTGGGACCGCTTCATTCTTTCCACAACTAACAGGGGCTTCAACTGCGCCTGTATCTTTTCGGCTTGATACTTTGCCTATTGGAGCTGTGACTCCAATTCCTTCAGTTATGGGTTCTCCGTGAGTTGTTCATAGGTCTAGGCACTGTGATCAGTAAGTTTCTTGCATTCCATAGCAAGGGAATTTATTCGCTCAACTGCGCTTCGAGCAGTTGCTTCTCTTTGATCCCTTACATCCTGTGGGGTCTCAGGCACTGTGCGCTCTAAGTATACTATGTATTGTTGTAACCGTTGGATGACTTCTGCGAGATGTTCTACTTGCTGTAGGACTCGATCCTTTATCTTTATTTCTATTACTGTCACAAAGAGAAGTGCTTTACTGACCACTTATTTCACTTCAAGTTGCTCGGCGAGAAACTGTTCTTTTCCTTGCTGTAGTTGTGCATTTTATTCATCAAAATTTTCTTGGAGATAAATCTTTTCCTCTTTTGTAGCACTGCGTTTCTCTACGAGTACACCTTGTACTTGCATCAAATCCTGGGTGGATTGTTTTGTTTCCTCTTGTGCTTGTCAAAGGTGAGATTCGACTGTATCTGCTAGGCGGTGGAGTTGAGCTGGCTCATCTCCCAATTCTGGTTCTCTAGACGTAGTGGAGACTGCGCGGATGGATTGTATGGCCTTATGTACCCCTCGAAGTTCAATCTCAATTCGATCATATATCTCCTCTTTCTTTGCTTCTTTCTTCTATGCTATTTCCAACGAAACATCTTGTAGGGTTGCTATGAGGAAGTCAAAGTCATCAGAAGTGAGGATAGTCTACATCTTGGTCATGGTGGCCTTCGATTTATTTCGGGAGGAAGGTTTCAGAGGCAAGCCTTTCCTCTTTTTTAGGGGATCAACCTCGTCTCCTTGCTTCTGTTCAATTTCTTTGTCATCCAACTCTTCGCCATCACCTCCTTTCTCTGGTGATATGGAAGCAGTCTTCACAGATGCGCTATTTATTTCTTGGGCTTCTTTGGTCTTCTTTGTTCTAGTAGGTCCATGTGTATACTGCCTAGTTTCTGGGATGTTGATGTCAGATATCTCCACAAGGTCTGCTAGAATAAGGAGGTCCACCGACTAGTCCTTAGTGATCTTCTCCAAGTCCTCCTCCATCAACTTGTAGTAGGATTGAAGTTGTTGCTTGTTTTCATCGGCGTGCACTATGATGTAAATAAAATGTCGATCTGTACTGAAATTCATCAAAGGCCGGAACTAATGTAAAGTGTTTGGAGTCATGCGAGGCTTGGACTGGATGGCTATCTTCAGCTGGTTGTAGTTGGTATGAAAACAAACATTTGACTGCCACTGTTTATTCATATCATTTGAATACCACAACGTACTGAACTTCGCATCTAGTGGTTCAAAAGGATCGATGTTTGGGAAGGTTGTACCTTCCGGCATATCCCAGGAAATAAAATCTATAGGGGTCAAGAGCCAACTCAAATGAAATTTGTATCCTTGATCCTGTGCTTATCTGTAGTCAAGCTACAACTGGTTCACCAGGTACTTTTTCCAGTTCATCTGAAGGCCTTCTACGCACTTCCCTGCGAGGTTGAGTACAAAAGTGGTGACTTGGGTAGGTCAGTTATTTCTTACTAACTCCCCTTCAATTAGATGACAGGCCAGGCACACTACGCCACTATGGATAGAAGCTACCTTGTAGCCTCACGTTCCCTTCTCGACATCGTCATAAGTGTCCTTGATCTTCTGTGCTAGAGCACGATCCATGTATTTTTCGAGGTAAAACTCTTGTGGATCAGGTCCTTGCATACTCAACCCTATGATCCGATTGATCAACATCAAATCAACTGTTATCTGGTGGTTTAGCCACAAATAACCACCATGGTAGCAAGACAACAGCATATTGACACATGTATTCACCTCCTGGTGTCTTCCAAAGTGGGGAATCTTCATGACATTCAGTAGGGTGGACTATGTGAGGTCCATAGTCCACTGCTGAGGGACGATCTTCGAATTTCTCCCTTTAGTTCTAGTCAGGTACTTATGTGGGGTGATCATGTTATAGACATTGCGATCTCCGAGGTTGAAGTCACTAAACTTCAACACTACAATCTTATCTTGGTCTGCTCGAACTACGTGGATCCCCTTCGGAAGGTACGTAGTGACCAAGGCGTACTCAAAATATCTCAGTACGTTGTCTCAATTTACTGCGCTGCTTAGAGGTGGTATGTAGGTGGGTAATATAGTCGGGATCAATTTGGCATTCGCTAGATCATCTTTGTGCTTGGTTCTCTTTTCATCTGATGGTCGGGATGGTCTGTCTCCGTGAGCAGTTGATAGAGAGGCTTGTAGTCCTCTCGTGGATGATGCTTATACACCTGTAGACATCGGCATGACTCTTTCAGTCATCAGGTCGATGAGAACTTCTTCAATATCTTTCTCTGTAGTGCTCAATTCGTTTGACATACACACTCGGGGTTGGAAATCTTTAGGTTCGGAGGGTAACTTAGACACTGCAATAGGATAGAGGGAAATAACGAAATAATCACTGTGTAAAATCAACAAGCAACGAGGTCAAATTCACGTTTATCAAAAGTGTTCTTGGTGCATGGCACAATGGGATAAATAGGTAACTCGGCAACAGGTCGTTTGCAATGGGTATGAAGCCTTCATTAACTCTGTTCTCTTCATTATGTCGTGGTCCAACATTATGGTGGTGAGCCATAAATTCCTTTCTGCCCATTCGGAGGTTCGGTCGAACAATTATAATGTCTCCAATGGCTATATTGCTTCGTCGTGGCGAAGTACCATGCGACACTGTTCTGATATCTCGATGAAGCTCCAATTTTGAAAAATTTTCTTCTGCGAGGTTGCTTCTGTATCTTTCTGCAACTTTTCAATCTTAGCCCTCTTCTTACTTAGTTTTCTATCCTTCTTTCCAGTGAGCTTCATATCGGTATTCCTTTTCCCATTTTGATTTTTATCTTCTCTTGACATGGTGACTTTGCGTTGTTGAGCTTCTTTCTTGAGATTCGAGGGTGATACTTCTTATTTATCTGGAATAGGTACTTCAATCTTCTGCAGGTCCTTTAGTGTTCTTGCAACTTCGACATCTATGTTGTTGTTGTTAAATAGATTCAATCTGTTTTCTTGTTCTTCAATCAAGTGTGCGATCCTTCTAGTTATAAAATCTTTTAACTCTTGCTTTTGTTGTTCTAAAACTTCTTCTTCTTCTTTCCTTCTGGCCTGATCTCTTTCAATCCAAGGTTTTCCAAGAAACATGGTAAATGGGATCTTGTCCTCAATAAATTTAATGATCTCAAAATCTTCCACTGTCAAAGTTCCATTGACAGTCATAGGTAGCTTGGTAAGTCTTCCACATAGGGTTATCAATTTTACTCTGAATAATCCCATTCCTCCCAGTGAAGGAATCATAGCAGGATTTCCTAAAAGTTCCCAAGTTCTTTCTTTCATAATATTCACCTGTGTTTCCTCATCCAGAACACAACCAACGTCGAAGTCTCCTATTTTTTATTCAATGCATTCTTTTTCTTTGAAGATCTCTAATAATCTGACATGTCGGTGGTCATTTAGGGTTTCTTTCATATGTAGCGATACTTTTTCTGATTCTTTCTGGGGTTTTTCCATAATCTTAGTTTCTAGATCTCCCTAGGGTTTTCATGTCTCATGTTCATTTATTCAAGCTTAGCAATCATTTTAGGGCAATCCAATACTTCGTGGTCCATATATTTTCAACAAAGACAACTAGGTCTTCTTCCAGGGAATTCCTTAGCAAGATGTCCCATTTTTTTGCAACTGTAACAGAGGTTTAATCCTCTCTTTATTTTAAATGATCCCCAACCTTTCCTGTATTGCACATTAGGACCATAGGGGTTGACCTGCAACAAATTCTTTCTAGGATCCTGCATCCATTTGTTAGCCCAAACATTCTTTCTATGCTTAGGTATAACATATATTTCAATATTCTTGTTAGATCTACTCATATCAAACCTTCTTTCATCTATCAGTACCCTAGGCTTCAAACTAAGACAGACTCTATCAAACATACCTAGATCCATACTGTTGAAACAAAAAATTCCACTTATCTTACTTCTACAGAGTACAAATCTTTCAGATTCAAAACTTTTCAGTATTCTTACCTTTATCAGAGCACAAAGCTTGCAAATCTTACCTCTTTTAATAAAAAATTCTCACTTTTACCATTCTTAGAGAAAAAATATTTCAGATCTTACCTCTTTTCTTCAGATCAGACTTCTTTCTTTAGCACAGATCTTGTCAAACTAAGTAGAGTACTGCGCACTAGAGAAACATATCTATGCATAGAGATTTCACATTTTCAGGATAAATATTTTCACAAATCTTCTTCTTTCTTAGTTCCTAGCAATCACAGTTTCAGGTCCCAGCAACGAAACCATTTTTTGGCACAGGGGCAGACCCAGGGTTCAATGCTACAACAACACACCAACAAATCCCCAACTACCATCCCTTTCGCCAACACCTGCGAAGCATATGAAGTCTCACCCGAGGTAGAGGTAGGGGTGGTTGTAGGACTTAGGTGTCTGCAACCTTAGCTGGGACACAAAAATGTGATTATAATACTTAATATAGCACATAGCACCACGAGTTCATCATTATTTAACCAATATCTACTTCGCAGATACAAAATAGCATCGCAACATTCACCCAGATCTAATGTAGTTAAGCACTTAGCATAATTAAATGGATCAGATCTAGTAGATTCAAGCACTAAGCACATTCACCTATGTCGGATCAAGCATCCAGAGTTATCATAAGCACAAAGCATAAACAAATCTATCTATTCATATCAAAGAACTTAGCAAGTAAAGAAATATATAAACACATAAGAACATTACACAGATCATAATAACACAGTATTTATGTGGTTCACCCCAACCCTGGGGCTACATCCACCAACTCTTCTACATCCACAAAACCCTACTCTGCATAGGACAGGAGATATGCGTGCACCTCGCCAGATCCTCCTTCCCTGAGCTAGGTCTAGCACAAAGCCTTTCATAGTATGTTATAATCACTTGCACTTAGCTCTGCAAGTTTCTCACAATATGCACAGAGCATCTACAAAACATACTTGCACTTAGCACTTAGCTTATTGGCCTCTTAATTATGTCACCTAGCTACTTACTTATACTTTACAAACTAGGCCTAATCATGGGTAAACCCATGGGCCAACATATCATACCCTTTACATAATCCCATAACCCAAAAAGGACCCAAAAAGGGGTCAAGATATCGCGATCTCCGCTTCGTCATGCGCTCCATCTTCGACAGGCTATCAAAGTCCCAAAATAGGTCAAACTTGACCAAGTATCTCTCAAAACTTGGTCAAGGGCCAACATGCATCAAAGAATGGGACATATCAAAGAGAAGGTATTTCAAACATTGCATGGGAAAGGAATGTTTGAAGGTGTGTCTAATTTCACACGAGATTTTGATTTCTATGAACATTTCATATATGGTAAACAAAATCGAGTAAGATTCTCAGCTAGTGCTACAAGAGAAAAGGGAATCTTAGAGTTAGTACAAAATGACATGTTTGGACATGTGCTTGTTCCTTCATTAGGTAAATATGTGTACTATGTTTCATTCATAGATCATTTCTCGAGGAACACATGGATTTTTTTTATCCACATTAAATTTGATATCTTTGGAAAATTTAAAGATCTTAAGGCTCTTGCAGAGAATCAAGCATAGATGAAAATAAAGGTGTTGAAGAAATATAATGATGGAGAGTTATGTGGAAATTAATTCAAGGAAGTAACCACATTCCACTAAGACTGCAATGTTTCTTATTGTATTGCCACAGTTCTACCAAGAAAAAAATTAATTTGATAAGCCAAATACATTGGAGAACACTATAAGAAAGGCCAATTTCTATTATGATTAGTATAGGCATAAGAAAGAGCCTTATAATGATTGATATTGGAATTATTTTTCATGAACATAAACTTGGATCCATCTCTCAAATTGCATAAAGAACAAATTGGTTTATACCTTTTTAATTGTTCAACAATTTTCTCTTTCTCCTTTTCGTTGGCTCTGTAGAATTCCATGGACACATTTCTTACAAATTCCAAAATAAGAGCATCACACAGTTCATGACCAACTTCTTCCATGGTAGATTCAATTACAACTTATTCTCAACTTAAGTCCTGTAGAGACATGAGCTCATTACCAATTGGTGAATGTATCTATAAAAAATAAACAGATACCTAATACATCCATGACTCTGAATGAGCAAATTCATTTGAAACAATACGAGCAATATGACTCCAGGATTTCTTTGTTACACCAAAATAAATTACAGGGTAAGAATTGATTACTAAGATACAAAATAGGTCGATATTCTCATATATGATTATAGGTGCTAACTTATTTGGTCTTTCGTTTCTCTGGGGCGTTTTATAATAAACCATTAGTAACTAAAATACACAGAACGATCAACAATTTTCATGGAAAATTTATGTCAAAACCAACAAGTCACTGAAGTCAAATTCCATTACGGGAAATAAAAGAATAGTGAAATGTTGGAAATAGTAATTACAAGTTAGTGAGATTTACGTCTCCTCCAATTTGTGTGTCAATTAGTTATTCAGTCTCTCATTCTGCAACTACAATTTATTTAGTTTACATTTATGTCTATGTAAACTTAGTCTTTATTATTTGGAAAGAAGGAGCCTCAATTAATGAAGTCAATATTTATCTTTCTCAAGTCTAGTTAAGTAGGTAACTATCAGTCGAATTTATTTATGTCTTAAATGGTAAGTCGGTTTTACTTCTGTAAGAAGTCTCATTCATAGTCTATATAAATTTGAGTTTGTAAGAAGTCAAGATGCATATGCAGAGAGGTAGAGAGAACAGAGTCGTGAAGAATAAAACCAACAACAACTCTGGATTTGAAGAAGTCTTAGAGCACAAGCTTGTTGTCTGTAAAGTTAGTAGAGGTCGTTGGAGCTGAAGCTCGTCACAATTATCATATTTTTGTATTAGCATTCAACGCCAAAGTTTAATATATATCAAGTATTTTGATTGTTGTCATACTCACATGTATTTATGATCTTTACTCTATTTATGAGTTTATGTGCTAATCATAGAACTATGTTGTTTCTACATCTATAAATCATTCATTAAGTGTTTTATCAAAACATGCAGTAAATCAAGTAGTTTTCCCACTACGTGATAAGTTGTGAGAGTTTAGTGACGAAGTTTGTGGCGTGTAGTATTTTTTCACTACACTGTGAAGAGTAAGTCTGGATGTTGTAGATCCAAGATCTAGTATCAAAGAAGGTTCTATTAGAGTAAGTTTAATCAGAATTTTTTTTATCATAGCAACATCTTTTTTGAAAGGTGAAATATATCGTCTACTTCAAATCTACAACCTCCCACTTTTACATGAAAGAATTATGAGTTATGGTCCTTGACCATGAAGATGTTGTTCTAAGGTCAATATGTATGGGATATAGTCAAGAAGGGCTATGTGGAACTAGTATATCAGGAAACATACAATGCCCTCACACAAGCTGAGAAGGATGCCTTAAAATATCAAAGGAAGAAGGATGGAAAGGCAATGTTTTACATAGATCAATCCATGCATGAAAGAATACTCCCAAGAGTTGCATCATAAAAGTAAGCCAAGGAAGCATGGGCCATATTAAAAACCTCGTATCAAGGTATGGACAAATTCAAGACCTCAAAACTACAAATTGTTAGAAGATATTTTGAAACTCTGTCAATGAAAGATATAGATTCTGTAGATTCATTTTATACCCATGTCATTGGCCTAATAAATCATAATAAGTATCATGGTAAAACCATATAAGAAATAAAGGTTTTTGAGAAGGTACTTATGAGTCTTCCTCCTAAATTTGATACCCTTGTTGTGGCTTTAGAAGAGAGCAAAGATTTGAATCAGTTTAGCCTAGATGAACTGCAACAGTCCCTCATTAATCATGAACACAGTTTGAATAGGTCAAGTATGTCATTAGAGAATTCATTTTCCATGCAGTCATCTATAATCCATGGAAGAGGAGGGGGAAGAGATAACTATAGAGGTAGAGGAAGAAGTTTTGTCAGAGGTGGAGGCAGTAACAGTCCTAGCAACACTAGTGGAGGAGGTCAAAACCCAAATACCAGTCAACCAAGTAGTCATAGAAATGAAAAATAAAATATCTAATGCCATTACTATAAAAATTATGGAAATTATACATATGAGTGGAGGAAGAGATAGTATAATCAGAACAAAGAAGGACAATATCAATCAAACAATGCAAATAACCGAAACAATCCATTATTTATGGAACACACTGAAGCAATGCCTATAGTTTCCCATTTGAATGCAATGTTGCTCAAGAAATTTCATGTCACATATGGTATTTAGATTCAGGCTGTGGTAACCACATGACAGGAAACATAGAATTTGTTTCTAGTTTGTATAAGTCAGTCAAAACCAAAGTTACACTTGGAACACACATCCAAGTCACTGTCTTAGGGAAAGGAAGTATAAAAGTTTTAACTAATCAAGGAGAACTAAAAGTTATTTCTGATGTATATTATTTTTCTGGTCTGAAGCATAATATGATAAGAACAGGACAATTGATACAAAAAGGATACATAATATATATGGAATATAATCACTGTGTGATTATGGACAAATATCCAAGAAACCAACTTATTGCAAGAATATAAATGAAAAGTAAAAAAATGTTCCCATTGACATTGAAGCCATCTAAGAATAAAAATATAGCACAAGATGTTGGTAAAGAAAAAGATACGCAGTTATACACTGCATTTACAATAGAAAGTGCACATAGTTCTAATAAAGAAAATAGTGCGCATAGTACTAAGAAAGGAGAAAGTGGCACAAAAAATGCAAGCAACATTCCAATTTGAAGTACAGGATGATTCCTAGATATGGAACTTCAGATTTGTACATTTGAATTTTGGAGTTCTAAAGCTGCTACACACAAAAGATATGGTGAAAGGTTTACCATTGATTGAAAAACTAGAAAGGATTTGTGAAGTTTGTATTTTTGGAAAACAACATACAAAATCATTTCCAGTTGGCAAGTCTTGCAGAGAAAAAGATCCACTAAAAATAGTACATTCAAACATGTATGGTCCAATGTAAACACCATATATATGAGGAAATACATATTTTCTGACATTCGTTGATGATTTCTCAAGAAAAACATGGATTTATTTTCTAAAACACAAAATATGATGCATTGGGTTGTTTTTAGCAGTTCAAATCACTTATGGAGAAGCAGAGTGGTTATTACATCAAGTGTCTAAGAACTGATAGAGGAGGAGCATATTTTTCAAGATAATTTCATAAATTTTGTAAAGTTCATGGAATCTACAAGAAATTTATCGCGCGGTATACACCACAACATAATGGTGTCGCAGAAAGAAAGAACAAAACCATCATGGAAATGGTGTGCAGTATGTTGGCAGCCAACCATTTGTCAAATGAGTATTGGGCTGAGGTAGTAGCAACTATAATATACATCTTGAATAGATGTCCGACAAAAAGTGTGAAGAATAAAGTTCCTCGAGAAGCCTGGACAGGTATGAAGCATAATGTGGTGCACTCAAAAGTTATTGACTGTGTTGCATACACACATGTTTCAGACGAGATGAGAAAGAAACTGGAAAAAAAGGACATAAATGTATATTTGTTGGGTATTTTGAAGAAAAAAAAGGATACAAATTGTATGACCCCGTCGCAAGGAAATTCATAATCATTCGTGATGTTCAATTCATGGAGAATGAAGCATGGGATGGAAGCATTGCAAAGACAGTCAAAATTATTTATGCAATGGAGAATAATGACACAGAAGAAGAGGTGCTTCAAACACCATGCACAAGTCAGTGTGCAGTTCCTTCAACTGTGGTGGAAATCACATTGTAGAATAATCCAGTGAGATCAATAGGTGTGCAGTCTACACCTAAAGCACAAAAAACTTGGTCAAGTAGTCCAAGTAGTTTCACATATCTAGATACAACATTAGTGATTTTATTACCAAGGAAGAAAAGAAGTATGTGTGACATCTATAATGAGGACACAACAAATTCATTTTCTATTTTTGCTCTGTTTTCACAAATAGATTATCCATTAACTTTTGAAGAATCCATCAAAGATGATGTATGGGCACAAGCCATGGATGAAGAAATCGTATGCATAGAGAACAATTAGACATGGAAGTTGGTATATGTACCCAAGGACAAGGATGTGATAAGTGTCAAGTGGATTGATAAGACCAAGCAAGATGCAGATGGAAATGTGTAGAAGCACAAGGTAAGGTTAGTTGCAAGAGGTTGTAAACAACAACCTAGAATTGATTTCAATGAAACTTTTGAACCAATTTATAAATAACCTTCTCTACCTTCATTAATAGTTTAAACTATATAAATCCAACATCTTTGAAAAAAAACATTTATTATAAATGGATTATAGAATTTATAAATAGCCTTCTCTACCTTCATTAATAGTTTAAACTATATAAATCCAACATCTTTGAAATAAAGAATTTATTATAAATTTAGAAAAGTAAATATAAATATAATTCGTAATATTTTTTCGTTTAAACTCTAATTTATTAATAGAAAATTAAAAAAATATCTTTGAATTAAATAACATATATCTCTGTATGTATAATATTGATTGTTTTTGCTATGTAGTAGATATTGTTTATCTTTAAATTTAATTTTTTTTGGAGAACTTTAAATCAAACCATGTAGATATAACTTGAACCAAGTATAATAATAATTATTTACCATGTTTAAGTTCATAGTGAAAATAAATGTATGTCCATATTAATGAAATAATTACTTATGTTTTTAGACATTTTTTTACTTTTCTCTTTTAGAAATTTACTTCAAACTTTGTAGAGAGGCAACTTGAATGAATTATATAACTATTCATTAGTAATTGGATTAGATTTAAATAATTATTAAGTATTGTTTAAATTAATTCATTACAAAATTATTTTCTATATTAGCATATTTCACATTATTTAACACTTAAAATACTACTTATTAAGGAATTTTATAAAGTTTTTTTTTTTTTTTTAACCCAAAGTTTGAACTTAATGGTAGCTCCATGTTTCTTAGGCACATATGTTTTTATTTTTAGTGGGGAGGTCTCCAACAATAACAACTATGTTCTCATTGCTACTTGGCATGTTTTCACTCTAGTTGCTTATGAATAATTTCACAAGTTGAAATTCAACATAATATCATAGTTTCCTTGCAAAGTTTTTTCAATTGTCCCAAAATAAATAAGCTACATAATAACAATTAACCTAAGTATAAAGATGTTTGTGAAAAAAATGGTTTCCTTCAAAGTGCCTCCAAATTTGGTTCATTATTAAAGGTAGAAGTTATAGTATATAAAATTAAAATTATAGAGAGAATTTGAATGAAATCCCAACTTCAAAGAAAATCCATTGTCTCATCTATTTTCGTGGAGTCGTTTTAGAATGCTTTTCTTAGTCTGAGACAATTCTCCTTGTTTGTTTAGGTTTGTAGTTACACTTGTAGTAGTCATTTTTCCTCTTAAAGAAAAGAGAAACTCAAATATTTGATGAAACAATCAATTATCTATTTTATTTTGACAAGATGATCATGGGGCAAGCATGCCCTTACTAATTTTTGAATTAATACAATATTTTGGGATTAATACAATGGAATGTAGATGACGTATAACACCTAAAAGAATCCCTTCAATTTAGATGTTGTGGTTGGGGATATGCAACCCACCAAAGTCACCTAAGACTTACACCGAGCCGTAGTTTTATAAATAAGTTGCCTATAATTTTTTTATTTTTGATATTGATTATAAGTGGAGTTGTTATAGACCACAAAATATAAAAGAGATGGGACAAAAGACTTACCTCTTTTTCATATTTGACCTTGTCTACCTCCGTAATATGAGAAATACATGTTGCACAAGCAAACCCAATGAAAATTATAACAATTTTCCATTTTCTAACCAAAAACATATACATATCTAAGAATTTGGACCTCTCAATGCAATATTAACATGCACAAGTATGAATCCAGACATCATGTTTCTAAAGGCCTCTCCTAATTTTCAATTGAAATGAAAACAAATACAATAATTCAAATCTCTCTAAGGCTTCAAAAGGCCATGACTTTAAATATATGTTTTATTAATAAAATTCAATGTTAACATTAAAATAAATATTAACAATATATTCCAAAACAATGGACAAATTTAACTATGAAGTTCACATGAAAAGGATTTTTTCATTATGTTAAATCCATTTATATAATTAATATATATTTTTGATGCATTTAAAAAAATTAATATTTACTTTATTTCCTCCACATTATTGAAATTAGAGTAGTTTACATGTTCTACCTTTAGGTTGTTTTCCAACAATTGTTTTCTTTTGATTTCACCTGAAATTCGATGACTAATGGTTGGATCTAAATATTTGAGTGACTAAGTTTCTATGATGGGAGTGCCCTAGGGGTTTTACAGCATGTCGAATCCATTTATGCATTCAAAAATACAATTTAAACAACAAAAAATAGAGATTTTGTCCAGGTTTAAATCGTCGGATTCCGACCAAAAACACCAAAAGGTAGAACGTTTAGCCAATTCCATTACAATTTGTCATGATGTAACCTCTTACAACCAAACACAATTTTAACCTTCTAAAAAAAAAAAATACCTCAACCTCCACATTCCTTTTATCTTTAGAGGTTCGTTACAAAGGAAATTTGTTAAGAATGCCAAAGTGGTATTCCAATGTGAATTATGTATTGAACAATTAGAAACTTCAAGGAATAAGTGATGTGTGTGTGTGTGTGTGTGTGTGTGTGTGTGTGTGTGTGTGTGTGTGTGTGTGTGTGTGAATTGAGTTTAGCTCGAGTGGTTGGGAGGAATGAGTTTTAACCTTCCCACCCGGGTTCAATTCCCACAAGTGAGATGTTGAGCTCACTATGAGCATTGTTGTAATGACTTTGAGCCCCAATTGTTGATGTACTTGTTCCCTAAAGAATTTGTTTTATGCATGACAAGGTTTCCCTATAGGGTTGAAACTTGTTGGCACACTTTAGTATATTTTCTCTTGAATTCCATAGTTGATTGGGGTTGTTAATAGGTTAAATGTTATCTAATGTTGCTATTATTTTATTTGTATTAACAACCCTAAGGATGGAAATTCATATGGTTAAGATTCAAGAAACCTCTAGTAAGAGGTGAAATTTTTTGAGTTGCATTAATTTCCATGGTGTGGAATATTTCAACATGGTCTCAAAGATTTTATAGCTGAGATCACTCTAGATGTAAGATGGAGTTGGTATTTCAAATATGGTGCATATGGGAGAGGTTCTTAACCTTGTTAAGGTTGTCGAGCATAAAACCCTCAGTTACTTGAGAAAAAAACTTGGACCCTTGGAAGGATTAATTCTTCTTCATATTGTAGATTTTTCAGGATATGGATATGGTATCTTGCTTGTCCTCTAACACTATGTGTATTGTTTGATGGTATGTGGAAAGTGGAGGTTTGAGACATATGACATATGGCATGTCATTATTCAACAAGTTTCAAGAACAAGAGGGAGGCATGAGTGTGGAGCTTGGTGATGATGCTACTTATCTTATGAGAGGAGTGGCTCCATTTCCTTCCAGGTGCCTTTATGTGATGTTCTTGAGTTGGGTGATGTTTTATTTAATCCTAGTTTGTAGAGAAATATTCTTTCAATTTATTATATGAAAAAATATATAGTGGAGAGTTGCATTTGAAGGATAGAAATGCACTATCAATGAGTTAGTATATCTAGTCCAAGGACTTTGGACAAAGGCGTATGAGAGGGTGGCCTTTATAGGTTACTTGTTGATCCAATGGCACTTGTACATTACAATGAAAAGATGGAAGATCCTTCTTTTGAGGAGGCACATGCATAATGAAATTTCATGGATATAGGATTAGAACCTATTGTGGAATAAAAAAATGAATCAAGGATTGTCGTTGATGGGAGTAATGAGAAATAAAATTAGTGTTTATTGCTAAAAAATTCTCACAAAAGAGGGATTTGATTATGATTAGATATTTGCATTGGTTTCTATATACATTTCCATCCATACCATTCTTGTGTGGTGTATTTGTTATATTATTTGCATGGTTAGGTCCATGTGTTGTATGTTGTGTTGGGCACGTTGGGGGGTTTGGGTTTGGGTCTGGAGCCCCAGGAATACAATTCAAGTTATTGAATCTAATTTGAGTTAATGTATTAAGGTTTGGATGATGTAGAATCATATATATTGTATTGTAAATTGTGAATTTAATACATGAGAGTTAGAGTTGAAACTCTAAAAATTTGTTGGTTTTCCCGATTAGGGGTTTTCAGGGTAAATTTATGAGTACTATGTGTGAATGCTATTATTTTTTTCTTTTCTATTTTATAAAGAATCTATGTGTGCATTGCTATAGTATAAAGGTTTAAAAATTACATTTGGTATCATAGTAGTTATTGGCTTCAAGGGGAAGCCTTTGTTTCTAAGGGTTCCATTATATTGGTTCTATGATAAATTTGGTTCGAGTGGGAGCTATGTAGTGGTGATTCTTGCGGCGAAAGAAAATGACAAGTCATTCTAAAATATGGATTGAGAAATTTAATGGGAGAAAATTTGAGCTATGAATCTCAATATGGGAGGATCTTTTGGTAAACAAAGAATAATGGATTGTTGTGGATCCTAGTATTGCACCTCCAAGTATGTTGATGGAAGACTGGATGACGTTGGATAGGAAGAAAAAGAGAACAATCTGGTTGGGTATTTAAGATATAGTGTTATTCAATGTCTTGGGAGAATCTACAACCAAGGAATTATAGAATAAGGTAGGGTATATGTATCTGTTTAATTCCCTGGTAAACAATTTTTTTCTTCGGAAAACATTGTACCTGCTGAGGATGAATGATGAACACTCAATGATAGAGAATATAAATGCCTTTAATACTATGGAAGGTCAGTTGTTGTCTATTGATATTAAAATCTATGATGAATATAAGTGCATTAGTTTACTTTGTTCTTTTTCATATTCATGGGATATCCTGGTTGAAGCTATTGGGAGTAATGCAACCACACTAAATTTTGATGATGTGGTTTCATCTTTGGTATTAGAAGAAATGAGGAGGGAAAATATGTATGTTTAGAACTTGGGTGCCTTATCTATAAGAGGACATTCCCTGAATAGAGATAAAAATAAGTCCTCGACTGGGAGATCTAAATCTAGAGGTAGATCTAAATCTCTTGGAAAATCCTTAAGGAAACGTGGTAAAGTTGGGAATTACAAGAAGGATTGTAGATATAAAGGTTTTGATAAAGGGAAGGGATCTAATGATGTTCTTTCCATAGAAGGGAAAAACTCTTTAGAACAAGGAGGGGATATGTAGTTGTCTTCTTCAAGCACTCATACAGATCATGATGTAGGCCTGATTGATTCAAGTGTTTCTTTTCATATGACACCCCATAGGGAGTGGTTTTGTGAATATGAAAAGTATAATGGAGGGGACATTTTCATAAGGGATGACTTGACAACCAAAATCATGGGATGAGGAAAATTCAAGTTCTTGCTCAAGGATGGAAGGATTATAACACTCCTTGGGGTGTTGCACATTCCAGAGATGGATAAAAACTTGATATCTATAAGTAAGATGGGTGATGAAGGTGTATATACTATGTTTGAAATGGAAAGCTAAAAATAGGTTCAAGGAGCAATGGTGTTGATGAGGGTATTTCGAAATGGAACTCTATACAAGTTGTTGGGAAGAAATATCACTAGTGGGTGTAAAAACTATGTTGTTCATGAGGGTGGAAATGAATAAGACAAAATCCATAATGTCTCTAGATAAAAGATAATGTTCTGGCATCAAATAATGGGACATATAAGAGAGAATGGATTTCGAAAATTGCATGGGAAAGGAATGGTTGAAGGTGTTTCTAATTGCATTCTAGTTTTTTATTTCTATGAACATTGCATACATGGTAAACAAAATCGAGTAAGATTCTCATCTAGTGATACAAGAGAAAATGAAATATTAGAGTTAGTACACAATGACATGTTTGGAAATGTGTTTTTTCCTTCATTGTGTAAATATGTGTACTATGTTTCATTCATAGATCATTTCTCGAGGAACACATGGATTTATTTTATCCACATTAAATTTGAGGTCTTTGGTAAATTTAAAGAGCTTAAGGCTCTTGCAGAGAATCAAGCATAGAATAAAATAAAGGTGTTGAATAAATATAATGATGGAGATTTATGTGGAAATGAATTCAAGGAAGTAACCACATTCCACTAAGACTACAATGTTTCTTATTGTATTGCCATAGTCCTACCAAGACAAAATTTAATTTGATAAGCCAAATACATTGGAGCACACTATATGGAAGGCCAATTTCTATTATGATTAGTATAGGCATAAGAAAGAGCCTTATAAGGATCGGAAAATGAATGATTTTCCATGAACCTAAACTTGGACCCATCTCTCAAATTGCATAAAGAACAAATTGGTTTATACCTTTTTAATTGTTCAAAATTTTTCTCTTTCTCCTTTTCGTTGGCTCTGTAGAATTCCATGGACACATTTCTTACAAATTCCAAAATAAGAGCATCGCACAGATCATGACCAACTTCTTCCATGGTCGATTCAATTACAACTTATTCTCAACTTAAGTCCTGCAGAGACATGAGCTCATTACTAATTGGTGAACGTATCTATAAAAAATAAATAGATACCTAATACATCCATGACTCTAGATGAACAAATTCATTTGAAACAATACGAACAATATGGCTCCAGAATTTATTCGTTACACCAAAATAAATTACAGGATATGAATAGATTACTAAGATACAAAATAGGTAGATATTCTCAAATATGATTACATGTGTGTAAGGCTTGTCCAAACAGATCCTTAAAAACATAAATTTAAAACATACAAATGTTATCCTAAATTCTTTACAATTTATTATTCAACATATATCCATTCATTATTCAACATATAACCATTCATTATTCAACATATAACCCTGTTCAACAGAATTAAAATTTATGAGAAACATGATAATAAACCACATATTCAACATAGTTGTTATGAATAATATATAAGTAATGAACATGAACAACATAAAAATAATGAACACAACATAATAATGAAAATACCTCAAACTGATGATGTTCTCCAACTCTGTCCCCAAGCTGAAGCTCTACCCAAAACTAACTAACCTCCCAGCTAGCTAGGAACAACCTATATGACTCCCTAGATTTAGGATTCCTTATGGTCTCCTAGCCCCTGAGCCCAAAATTCCCAGCAATAGGTGCCCCCTATGAAATTCCTTAAGTAATATCCTCAAGCAAGCTGCTAGTAAATCCAGAAAATACATATCCAGTCTAAAACTCCCTCTGTTCACCTTCTCATTTTCCCATATGAAAATCTTACCCAAAAACCAAACAAGACCCCTTCCCGAGGGTTCCCCTTTTGCCTTATCCTCCCTTCCCCATTATTCGTCGCCTTATCCCCCCATTAAGTCTCAACCACCTTATCCCTCCATTAAGTCTCAACCGCCTCAAACCCTTTTTCATTAATGGGTGTATCTACCGGTACACTAAGTCTCAAAAATGAAAATTATTAATTTGTTAAACCAATATTCCTTAAACAAATATTTAATCATGAAAATTAATTAATTAATGAATTAAACTAATATACATTTAACAAATATTTAATCAGGGCAATTAATTAATTAATTAATTAAACTAATATACATTAAACAAATATTTAATTATGAAAATTAATTAATTAATTAGGGTTGTTACATACACCCACCCTTCAGGAAACTTTGTCCCAAAGTTAAAGTATTTTATGATACAAGGGAAATGACACATGGTTCACACATTCATATCCAATAAACAACATTATCAGTAAGTAAGCCAAGAAAACTCATACATACTAGTGTACATGTGCAATAAATGCATGTGTAGCTAGTACATACAAGTCTCGTGCATGTACTAATAACAGTAACTATCACCTCTATAGTAATTTATGTATGCATCCAATCCAATCAACAAGACTATTCAATTTATAAAAGATAATAAACCAATCAATTGTTTGTGAAATCCTTCAATTACCATAATCTAGCTCAACAATGTTTATTTAGACAATTGTAGTTTAGTTAAGTAATTATGACTATACATATATACACATTTTCTTTTTAGAAGGAAAAACAATAAATTCCGCCATAAGACAAATATCCATACACTCTCAACTATTTCTATTCACCCTTCCTCCCTAACTTACTTCCCTCTTCCATTCCTATCCTTCCTCTGGTGGACTATCTTGGAGCGTCAACTATATTGACCTAACTCCAAATAGAACCCGTAAGTGGAAGTGTCACTATCTTGACCAAGCTTCCCTAGCAGGAAACTTTGATCCGGATTTTATGAGCAGAATGAAATGAATATAGATTATTAACAGGTGCTTAACACAAAATAATAGAGATACAATAAAACTAGTTTTCTATTCAATAACGGAATAAGCTGAAACTGTAAAATGCAGCGGAAACAAGCTTGCTGGAATGGTGGTGGCTTATCTTTGAGAAGAGATGTGATGGCAGTGTGCATTCGCAAGAAGAAAGTTACAATGAGGCTTTGAAGGCCTTTTTACAATAAGAAAGAATGACAAAAACCCTAGACATCAAAAAACCTAACCCTAGGAGATGAAACGCCAAAAGTCATGTGGGCCCCATTTGGGTAAGCTAGTACATCAACTTCTCGGGGTCGTAACTTTTGCATACGATATCCGTTTTAGGCATGTGATAGCCCGTTGGAAAGGTATCACCGAGGAGATTAATTTTTGGGGCTCAATCATGCCTTTGGATATTATTGAGGAGATCGATACCGAAAAACATTCATTTAGGCCCTCAAAATGGCCCAGGAAGTAAAAACTGCTAAAAATAGTAAATTGCCAAAAATGTCAGAAAACTATTTTGAGCCAGTTGGAAAAGGTGGGTGGCCACCGATATCCATCTAGATCAATCCTCCCTCCTTAGGAAGCAATGGTCTCCATTGTGTTGAGGTCCCCCATTATATGAGGAAATTTCTGCTGAATTTGGCCCCGGGTGAGCCACTTGCCTTGGTGCAGGAGCTGCCCTGCTTTGACGACTTGATAAAGATGGATCCTTTGCTGTCAAGTTCCCTTGAACTCTATGTCCACAATATGATCATTGGATGCCTGTTGTATGCAGTCGGGGTTGAGCTCTGTTGGTGTCAACTGTTCTGCTACTTCTGAGGTGTCAAATAATGGTGGGAAATAAGGGCGAAGGAGATCCACATTGAACACTGGGTGCAGGCCAAGGAAAGGAGGAAAGTTGAGCTCAAAAGCATTATCCCCCATGGCCTTCATGATAGTGTACGGTCCATAACGAAGTGGGTGAAGCTTTTGATGGGGTCCTGTAAGGCGTTCTTTCTGCAAGTGCAACCAAACTTTGTCGCCCACCTGAAACTTATGCGGCACCCAATGTTGATCATGGCATTGTTTGTACTTGTCATTGGACTTCTATAGGATATCCTGAACCTGTTGGCAAATGTGCTGGATCCACTCAATGAACTGGGTGGCTTTGTCAACTTCAGTTGGAGTAGGATATGAGTCAGTCAAGGTGACCGCAAGGGGAAGTGCAACATCTATGGGACCCAATGGTTGGAATCCTAACCCCACTTGAAAGGGGTTGTGGTCGGTTGAGCTATGTAAGGATCAGTTGTAGCTATGTTGGACATAAGGAAGGCTCTCATCCCATGTGTGAGGGTTCTTTGAATTATACATGCGAAGGATATGCACAATCATTCGATTTACAACCTCGGTTTGGCCATCTTTCTGGGGGTGGAAGGCTGTGGATTTGGTGAGCTTGGTGTCCAGCAGTGACCAGAGGCTCGACCAGAATGTGATGAGAAATCGACTATCCCAATCTAAGAAAATGGTTTGTGGGATTCCAAAATGTACCCAGACTCGTTCAAAGAAGAGGTTGGTAGTGGCCTCTACTGTGATGCTCTTCTTGTAGGCAACCATAATCACCATCTTAGAAAAGTGATCAACAACCACAAAACACAGTCATTTCCCCACTTGGTGGATGGGAGGCCCGACATGTAGTCCATTGAGATGGATTCCCATGGCCTATCAGGAGTAGGAAGAGGGGTGTACAAGCCTTGTTTCTTATTGGTCGGTTTGGTAATAGCGCAAGCAGTGCAGGACCTGATATACTTTCCGACCTCCTGTCGAAGTTTCAACCAGTAGAAATATTTTTGTAGCATCGCCACTGTCTTTTTGACACCGAAGTGTCCTTCCACTTGACTGTAGTGGGCTTCCCAAATCAGCTTCCCTCGCTCGCTTGATGGAACACAGATATGGCCCAGACGACACAAAAACCCATCTTGAGGATGGAAATTATCGACAACTGTATTTGCACCCAACATTTGGTAGGTGGAGGCGAAGTCAGGGTCTATCTCATAGAGTTGGGGCCATCCAGATGTCTCATGGCTGGAAGAGTCTAGAATCGTGGTGAGTGTCGCAACTGGAGGTATGTTGAGGTAATCAATGATGCGATTGGTGCTTCCTGTTTTATACTTGATGTTGAGGTGGAATTGCTGCAAGTATGTGGACCACTTTTGATGGAGTTCATTTTGCAGTTTTCCTTGTGTCTGCATGAAATGAAGTGGCTTATGATTAGTGTGGATGACTATATCCTTCCCAAGAATGTAATGTCTCCATTGGTGACATGCTTGCATAATGGAGTACATTTCTTTGTCGTAAGTAGGGTACTTACGGACAGTATCTGATAGTGTCTCACTATGATAGGCCACGGGGTGGCCCTACTGAGTGAGAACGACGCCCACGACATAGTCTGAAGCATCTGTCTCGATCTCAAAGGGATGTTGCAGGTCTGGTAGTGAAAGTATTGGGGCTGAGCACAAGCGCTGCTTCAAATCATCGAACGCTTGTTGTTGGGACTGGCCCGATGCAAATTTTGCCTTACCACCACCATTGTTTATTTGGCTGAGGGCCCATGCAATATGGGAGAAACCCAACACGAACCTGTGGTAGGAATTAGCGAGTCCCAAGAAGCTCCGAAGCTCAGTGAGTGTTGTTGGGGCTGGCCAGTCACAAATGACTTGGATCTTGGCTGGATCCACATGTACGCCATGCTGATCAATGATGTAGCCCAGGTAATGGACCCTTTCCATTCCCAAGGAGCATTTTTCCAAGTTGGTGTATAGCTTGTGCTGTCGCACGGTGTGTAGAACCTGCTGAATATGCTGAAAGTGTTCATCCCAAGTCTTGTTGTAAATTAGCATGTCATCCAAATACACCACTACAAAATTATTGGAGAATGGTCGCAGGATATCATCCATCATCCTCATGAAAGTGGCTGGAGAATTTGTCAAACCAAAGGGCATGACCAACCATTCAAAAATTCCTTCCTTTGACTTGAAGGAAGTCTTCCATACATCTATCTATTCTATCGGGACCTAGTGGTAGCTAGACTTCATATCAATCTTACTAAAGCATTTGGCCCCCGTGAGTTGATCAAGGAGGTCATCGATTCGGGGAATCGGGTACCGGTTTCTGACAGTGATTTTATTCAGAGCCCGGTAATCAATACAGAGTCTCCAGGTTCCATCTTTCTTCTATACCAGCATGATTGGTGATCCAGGTGGATATCGGTGGCCGCCCACCTTTTCCAACTGGCCCAAAACATGTTTCTGGCAATTTTGGTAATTTACTATTTTTAGCAGTTTTTAACTTCCGGGCCATTTTGAGGCCCTAAATGATGTTTTTTGAGAACACGGGGAGCAACATGGATCGTAGATTGATGTTTCTCACCCAAAAGTTGTATTTCTCGGATAGATATTTCCAACGAGCTATCATGCACCCCAAACAGAGATCGTATGCAAAAGTTACGCCCTTGGGAAGTTGACATATCAACTACCCCCATCAGGGCCCACAAACCTTTTGGCTTTTCATCTTCTGGGGTTAGGGTTTTGGATTTTACTTATGTTAAAAAGGCTCTTAGAGACTCATTGTAATAATCATCTTCTCACGGATGCGAGTAGCCGTCACATCTCTTCTCAAAGATAAGCTACCACCATTCTAGCGAGTCTTTCACTCTTTATTTTACAGTCTCCGTACATTTATTTCATCAATAGAAATCGTGTATTACTGTATCTTTGTGTTTATGGTTTCATCTCTAATATATTTTTGTTATATTACTGGATATACGTGATATATCTGTGCATTTATTTATTATATCTCCGCTCTCATTTCGTGCTGAAAATAATCCGGATCAGTGGTATCAGAGCAGGCTGCTCTTGATTGTTTTTCAGTGCATGTCCCCGACGAGGTCCAAGTATAGAAAGTTGGGTCTCGATCTTGTCTCTCTTGAGGAAAATCTCTCTCGCACACCCAAGAAACTCTCAATGGCGGAAGAAAATAAAAACGACAGAGCAGACGATCCTATCAGTCTGTTGCTTGAGCAAGCTCTCACGCGACAGAGGGACGAAATGATGGAGAATTTTTCCCACATCCTTCAACACCTTCCGATAGCAGCAGGCGCATATTCATCAAGCAAACACTTTGGAGGCACCTCACCTTTCAAGGTACAAGTTAATTTTGATATTCCTTTATTTGAAGGTCAAATAGATGCAGATGCCTTAGATAAATGGTTAAATATGCTAGAAGGTTATTTCTCTGTTCATAACTTTTCCGACAAGGAAAAGATCACCTTCGCACTCCTTAAGGCTCTCCCCCGTGTCAAACATTGGTGGGAAACTTACTGGGAGCAAAGTTCCACAGAGGAGTCTGGAATATATGGGGCCGAGCCCACTTGGGATTTTTTTGTGGATGCGGCAAAGGAACAGTATTACCCTGTTGGAAACTATGAGGACCAGTACATGAGATGGACCACACTGCAGCAAGAGAGGGGCCAAGCAGTTCTGGAGTTCACCAATACCTTCCATACCTTGCACACCAAGCTGGGTATCAAAGACTCCGAACGACATTTGATTCTGAAATACCATGGGGCTCTACACAGATACATCCAAACTGAAATGGATTTCCTGGACATCTCATCACTCGGTGTTGCCAATCGATATGTTGTTAAAATCGAGCAAAAATTTAAGCACTAGAACAAATGGGAGTTCGGGTCTACAAATCCACAACAACCAAAGTATGACAAAGACAACCCTAACAAACAGTCTCTCAAAAACTAGTCCAAGCCACAAGAAAAGAAGGGTCATGGGAAGACAAAGAAGGACACCGGAAAATGGTGCGATTTCCGCAAAAGCCCCTGGCACAACATCGATGAATGTTGCTCAAAACAGTCATTGGTGGCCGAGATCAAAGATAAGGAGCCAAACCTTGATTAAGAATCTGATTCTGAAAATACTAGTAAAAGACAGATCATCGACGCAGGCCCCACTACTATTGTCGCAACCACACCAATTCAACCAGAAGAACCAACAGATCCAGAAGAGGGGGAGCGCCTTTTTCATTCACATATGTGGGTGAAGGGGACCCCACTACATTTTATTGTTGATAGTGGAAGTCAGAAGAACCTCATATCAGCAGAGGTCGTCAAACATTTGGGATTGTCGACAACACCACACCTACAACCATACAGCATCGGGTGGCTTCGCCAAGGACGAGATCTTCATGTCAGCCAACAGTGTCGATTGTCATACGACATCCAACCCTTCAAGGATGAGGTATTATGTGATGTTGCCCCACTGGATTTATGTGATGTTCTCTTGGGCCAGAAATATATGTGGAAATTCCATGCTATCTATGAGTCTCGACCCTGTAGTGTCATTATTACTCTTGGGGGTCATCTCTACAAGATACCAGAGGTAGTTCCAACTACTGCCCCACCTAAACAGTGCGGCAAGGTAGTATCTCATACTAAAAAATTCATCTTCTCCACAATATGTTCAAAAGGGGAACAAAAGGATACCGCAACCACTACAGCCCTGACCCAAGCACGTTCTATCCAACAGAAGCAGGTCAACAAGGTTGCAACAAAGAACAAAGATTCCTTCTACACACAGGCATCTAAAATAGACAGACTGGTTAAAAAGGTCCAAACCTTCCATCCAAAGGTTCATGATAGCCTTCAACAAGCTAAGCAACACCACTTCTCTAGCAAGGCAAGCAAATCATCAAGATTCAGATTCAACAATCGCTTTCCCCTCTCCCCTGGGAACTCAACACAATGGAGACCATTGCTTCCTAAGGAGGGAGGATTGATCCAGGTGGATATCGGTGGCCGCCCACCTTATCCAACTGGCCCAAAACATGTTTTTGGGAAAGTTGGTAATTTACTATTTTTAGCAGTTTTTAACTTCCAGGGCCATTTTGAGGCCCTAAATGATGTTTTTTGAGAAAACGGGGAGCAACATGGATCGTAGATCATGTTGCTCACCCAAAAGTTGTATTTCTCGAATAGATATTTCCAACGAGCTATCATGTGCCCCAAACGGAGATCGTATGCAAAAGTTACGCCCTTGGGAAGTTGACGTATCAACAACCCCCATCGGGGCCCACCAACCTTTTGGATTTTCATCTTCTGGGGTTAGGGTTTTGGATTTTACTTATGTTAAAAAGGCCCTTAGAGCCTCATTGTAATAATCATCTTCTCACAGATGCGAGTAGCCGTCACATCTCTTCTCAGAGATAAGCTACCACCATTCTAGCGAGTCTTTCACTCTGTATTTTACAGTCTCTGTACATTTATTTCATCAATAGAAATTGTGTATTACTGTATCTCTGTGTTTATGGTTGCATCTTTGATATATTTCTATTATATTACTGGATATACGTGATATCTCTATGCATTTCTTTATTATATCTCCGCTCTCATTTCATGCCAAAAATAATCTGGATCAATTGGGCTCCCACAAGGTGATGAGCTAAGGCGTATGTGCCCCTTGTGGAACAGTTCTTGGATCTGTCTCTTGATCTCCTCATTCTCTAACAAAGAGAGATGATAGACTGGCTCATTGGGCAGTGGTGCACCGGCGGTCAGATCGATGGGGTGCTTGACGTGGCAGTGCAGAGGTACCCCTGTAGGTGAGGAGAAGATATTTAAGTATTCTTCAATGACCTTATCTACTTTCTGTTGTGTGGAGAGGTTGACCACAGAGACCCTGGATGTGGCTATGATCTTTCGCTTATTTTGAGAGCGAATCACGAAGAAGACAAACTTCCCCATCTGAGAGATGACCTTCCTGCATCGCTTAGCAGAGATCAAGGAAATAGCACTACGTGGGACTGCCTCGGGTATCCTGTACAATTTCCTATTCAAAGTAATAATAACACTACGAGGCCTAGACTCATATACAGCATGACATTTCCATAAATAAGGTTGGCCCAAAAGAACATCACACACTTCAAGAGGAGCAACATCACACAATACCTCGTCTTTGAAGGGCTTGATTCCATACGATAGTCGACACTGTTGGTCGACGCGGAGATCGCTTCCTTGGTGGAGCCATCCAATGGTGTAGGGTTGTGGGTGTGGCGTTGTTGGCAGGGCAAGCCGCTTGATGACCTCTGCTGAGATGAGGTTCTTCTGGCTACCGCTATCAACGATGAAGTGCAGCAGGGTGCCTTTTACCCACATCTGTGAATGGAAGAGGCGCTCTCCTTCTTCTGGCTCATCTGGTTCACTAGACTGGATCTTGGTCGTAGCAACGGTGGCACTGGGTTCTACGTCAATGATCCGTCTTTCCCTTTCTGGTTCTATCTCAGAGTCAGAATTTGCATCTGATTCAGAGGCTTTCACTTCGGCCACCAGCAACTTCTTTGAGCGACAATCAACAGTGTTATGCCAAGGGCTCTTATGGAAGTCGTTCTACTCTTCCCGGTATCTTTCTTTGTCTTTCTGGTGTCCTTCTTTGCTTGCAGCTTGTACTGGTTGTCTTGATACTGTCCATCTTTTCTATGTCCTTTGCTCAGTGGGTTGGGGCCACCCTTTCCTGGCTTTTGTTGTGAGGGGTTCCCAGGCCCAAATTGTTGTGTCTTTTGTTTGAGCTTCTACTCTATTTTGATGGCATATCGGTAGGCCACGCCCAAGGATGAGATGTCTAGAAATTCCATTTCGGTCTGGATGTATCTATGTAGAGCACCACGATACTTGAGCACCAGATGTCGCTTTGAATCTTTGATACCCAACTTGGTGCGCAAGGTATGGAAGATATTTGTGAAATCTGGCACTGCTTGGTCTCTTTCTTGCCGCAGTGTGGTCCATTTGGTATACAGGTCATCATAACTTCCGACAGGGTAGTATTGTTCTTTAATAGCATCCCTGAAGGATTCCCAGGTGGCCGTGACTAAAAATAATGAGGTTTCCTCTATTTCCTTTTGCTCACAGAAAGTTTCCCACCAATCTTTGACATGGGGAACGACTTTGAGGAGCGCAAAAGTAATCTTTTCTCTATTCGAAAATTTATGAACAGAAAAATACCCTTCTAGTAGATTCAACCACTTGTCTACAAAATCTGTGTCTATATGACCTTCAAATATAGGAATATCAAAGTTTATTTGTACCTTGAATGGGGCGGCGCCTCCGTTCGAAGAAGATGCATCGCCTGTTGGTAGTCGCCGAAGGATTTGAGTGAAACTATCCATCATCTCATTCCTCTATTGCATGAGGGATTCCTCAATCAACAGTTTGAAAGGATCTCATGTCCCATCATATTTCTTTTCTCCTACCATGGGAGGTCACTTGGGGGTGCGAGAGATTTTGTCCTCAAGAGAAACAAGCTCGAGACCCAACTCTTTCTACTCCGACCTCATTGGGGACATGCATTAAGATGACAAGGAGAAGACCGTTCTGATACCAATGATACGGATTTTATGAGTAGAACGAAATGAATATAGATTATTAACAGGTTCTTAACAGAAAATAATAGAGATATAGTAAAAATTGTTTTCTATTCAATAACCGAATAAGATGAAACTATAAAATGCAGCGGAAACAAGCTTGCTGGAATGGTGGTGGCTTATCTCTGAGAAGAGATGTGACGGCAACACGCATTCGCAAGAAGAAAGTTACAATGAGGATCTGAAGGCATTTTTACAATAAGAAAGAATGCCAAAAACCCTAGACATCCAAAAACCTAACCCTAGGAGATGAAACGCCAAAAGTCACGTGGGCCCCGTTTGGGTAAGCTAGTACATCAACTTCTCGGTGTCATAACTTTTAAATACCATCTCCGTTTTAGGTGTGTGATAGCCTGTTGGAAAGGTATCACCAAGGATATTCATTTTGGGGGATCAATAATTCCTTCAGCTATCATTAAGGAGCTTGATACCGAAAAACCTTCATTTAGGCCCTCAAATGGCCCAGGAAGTAAAAACTGCTAAAAATAGTAAATTGCCAAAAATGTCAGAAAATTGTTTTGAGCCAGTTGGAAAAGGTGGGTTGCCACCAATTTCCATATGGATCAATCCTCCCTCCTTAGGAATTAATGGTCTCCATTGCGTTGAGGTCCCCCATTAGATGAGATAATTTCTGCTGAATTTGGCCCCAAGTGAGCCACTTGCCTTGGTGCAAGAGCTGCCCTGCTTTGACGACTCGATAAAGATGGATCCTTTGTTGTCGAGTGCCCTTGATCTATCTGTCCACAATCTGATCATTGGATGCATGTTGTATGAAGTCGGGGTTGAGCTCTACTTGTGTCAACTGTTCTGCTACTTCTGAGGTGTCCAATAATGGTGGGAAATAAGGGCGAAGGAGATCCACGTTGAACACTAGGTGTAGGCCAAGAAAAGGAGGAATGTTGAGCTCAAAAGAATTATCCCCCATGGCTTTGGTGATAGTGTACGGTCCATAATGGAGTGGGCGAAGCTTCCGATGGGGTCCTGTAAGGCATTCTTTCTACAAGTGCAACCAAACTTTGTCGCCCACCTGAAACTTATGCGGCACCCGATGTTGATCATGGCGATGTTTGTACTTGTCATTGGACTTCTATAGGATATCCTGAACCTGTTGGCAGATGTGTTGGATCCGCTCAATGAACTGGGTGGCTTTGTCAGCTTCAGTTGGAGCAGGGGATGAGTCAGTTGAGGTTACCGCAAGGGGAAGTGCAACATCTATGGGACACAATGGTTAGAATCCCAACCCCACTTGAAAGGGGTTGTGGCTGGTTGAGCTATGGAAGGCTCGGTTGTAGCTATGATGGACATAAGGAAGGCTCTCATCCCATGTGCGAGGGTTCTTTGAATTATACATGCGAAGGATATGAACAATCATTCGATTTACAACCTCGGTTTAGCCATCTGTCTGGGGGTGGAAGGCCGTGGATTTGGTGAGCTTGGTGTCCAACAGTGACCAGAGGCTCGACCAGAATGTGCTGAGAAATCGACTATCCCGATCTGAGACAATGGTTTGTGGGATTCCAAAATGTACCCAGACTCATTCAAAGAAGAGGTTGGCAGTGGCCTCTACTGTGATTCTCTTCTTGCAGGCAACCAGAATCACCATCTTAGAAAAGCGATCAACAACCACAAAAACATAGTCATTTCCCCACTTGGTGGATGGGAGGCCTGACATGTAGTCCATTGAGATGGATTTCCATGGCCTATGAGGAGTAGGAAGAGGGGTGTACAAGCCCTGTTTCTTAGTGGTCGGTTTGGCAACTTGCACAGGCAGTGCAGGACCTGATATACTTTTCGACCTGCTATCGAAGTTTCAGCCAATAGAAATATTTGTGAAGCATCGCCACTGTCTTTTCGATGCTGAAGTGTCCTTCCACTCGACAGTAGTGGGCTTCCCAAATCATCTTCTCTCACTCACTTGATGGAACATAGATATGTCTCAGACGACACAACAACCCATCCTGAAGATGGAAATTATCAACAACTGCATTTGCACCCAACATTTGGTAGGTGGTGGTGAAGTTAGGGTCTGTCTCATAGAGTTGGGCCCATCTAGATGTCTCATGGCTACAAGAGTCTAGCACCGTGGTGAGTTCTACGACTGGAGGTATGTTGAGGCAATCAGTGATGTGATTGGTGCTTCCTGTTTTATACTTGATGTTGAGGTGGAATTGCTGCAAGTATGTGGACCAATTTTGATGGCGGTCATTTTGTAGTTTTCCCTATGTCTGCATGAATTGTAGTGGCTTATGATCAGTGTGGATGACTTTATCCTTCCCAAGAAAGTAATGTCTCCATTGGCGACATGCTTGCACAATGGAGTACATTTCTTTGTCGTAAGTAGGGTACTTACAGATAGTATGTGATAGTGTATCACTATGATAGGCCACGGGGTGGTCGTGCTGAGTGAGAACGGTGCCCACGGCATAGTCTGAAGCATCTGTCTTGATCTCAAAGGGATGTTGCAGGTCTGGTAGTGAAATTACTAGGGCTGAGCACAAGCCCTGCTTAAAATCATTGAACGCTTTTTGTTGGGACCGGCCCCACGCAAATTTTGCCTTACCACCACCCCTGTTTATTTGGCTGAGGGCTCATGCAATATGGGAGAAACACAACACGAACCTGCGGTAGAAATTAGCAAGTCCCAAGAAGCTCTGAAGCTCAGTGAGTGTTGTTGGGGTTGGCCAGTCACATATGAATTGGATCTTGGCTGGATCCACATGTACACCATGTTGATCAATGATGTAGACCAGGTAATGGACTCTTTCCATGCCGAAGGAGCATTTTTCCAGGTTGGCGTATAGCTTGTGCTGCCGCAGGGTGTGCAAAACCTGCTGAATATGCTGCAAGTGTTCATCCCAAGTCTTGTTGTAAATTAGAATGTCATCCAGGTACACCACTACAAAAGTATTGGAGAATGGTCGCAGTATATCATCCATCATCCTCATGAAAGTGGCTGGAGAATTTGTCAAACCAAAGGGCATGACCAACCATTCAAAAAGTCCTTCCTTTGACTAGAAGGCGGTCTTCCATACATCTGTATGTTCTATCGGGACCTGGTGGTAGCCAGACTTCAGTTCAATCTTACTGAATTATTTGGCCCCCATGAGTTGATCAAGGAGGTCATCGATTTGGGGAATCGGGTACCAGTTTCTGACAGTGATTTTATTCAAAGCCTGGTAATCAATACAGAGTCGCCAGGTTCCATATTTCTTCTGTACCAACACGATTGGGCTCCCGCAAGGTGATGAGATAGGGCGTATGTGCCCCTTTTGGAGTAGTTCTTGGATGTGTCTCTTGATCTCCTCATTCTCTAACAAAGAGTGACGATAGACTGGTGTAACACCCTGTTTCCCCCAGTTTGTAAATATAACTGGACTGGCCAAGGACTATGGAAAACTCATAAGTATGAATATGTGATGTAAATGGACCTGCAGGAAGAGGTCAATAAATGTGAATAACATTTTGAATTTATTGCAGGACTGCTGAGAGGGGATGTGCAGAAAAGAGACCACGATGGCGGTGGAAGGCACCTGAAAAGGTGGCGTTAACTTCCACCCTGAATGAATACCGTATTTGGACTCCACTGGCCCTCAGAACCAAAAGCGGCTCGCTGGCCCCCAAATTTAATGTCTCGCAGGCTGGTAGGCAGGCGGCTTGATGAGGGATGGGATGGTGAACCACCCATTCGTAGAGCTGTCAGGCCTGATCGGTGCGAGGGTAATCGTGCCACACGCAACCTCGCAAGAGGATAAGGTGTATGGCAGAAGCGATGGAAGGGGGCAGATGCAAGGGGAACTCTGGCACCACGCAGAGTGAGTGATAGCAGAGAGGAAGGATTGCAACCTTCGCTCCTGGTCACTGGCAGACAGAGAGGCGCAGTATCAGAGCATCGTGGTATCAGATCGGGGGTGGCTAGTGGTAAATCCGCTGGGAGTCGCTACGCCTACGGTTGGGTGGAAACGAGCACCCCTCTCAACAGTTGCACCCATTTGTGAAGTCACTTCTGATAAGTGTTTTGTTTACATATTACCTCTTGAAATTCATAGAATGATACATATATGTATATGCTCATAGACCTTTGAAATTGTAAATGATTTATGTGTAAGAATGTATGTGCAGTGTTTTGATAATAATTAATAGGCATATGCTTATAATAGAGGAAGCCATGCATGACTTACGTTGATAAACTGAATCTAATTATGCCTAGGCTGAACGATGTTAGGCTTCCAGCCCATTCTCAGGAAATTGTTTTCCTTCACCCACCTCCAGGAAAGCCCGGAATAGATCTCTTGAAGAGACTCCCTCCTTGGAAAGGATTACCAAGAACCTAGAATATGAACTTGAAGGTGCAAGTCTTAATAACCCTGTACGAGGGGGAACAATCCTCTTAAAAACCCGAGATGGCAGCTTAAGGAAGGAATATCGAATCTATGGATGAGATTTTGTCGAGAAATCCACAGTTTCCCCATGACCGTTAGATTAGCAGGAGAAGGTAGGAAGTTAAAGGCCTTACCATCTGATTTTTCCTGCGTCTTCATAGGTAGTGAAGAGTCTAGGGCCATAGATCCCCATGCTCCATGAGAACATCCAGACCGTTGATTTCCCCATCCACAAAGTTGTGGAAGAGTGGATAAAGTGGCATCAGAACCGTTAGATCTCACTGAGGTGCAAGGAGGTTACAACCACATCAGAGTCCAAGTTCGAAAGGCTGGTGAACCATTGGATCAGCAGCTGAACTCCCGCTAACCGTTATATCTGGCAGGAGTTACACCAGGGTTAAGTCCCAGTGAACAGAGGAGCGTCCCTAAAAAGTCATCGGGATATTGAATTTATCGGGAACTCCGAAAGTGAAGAAATCTTGCCGCTTGGAATCATGATCCGTGATATCCTGGCAAGATCAGAGTCGTCCATCAGTGAGACACGTGTCAGGGGATTTCGAGGAGTCGAAATTCGGAGCATCGGGGATTTCGAAGGAAAGAAACCCTTGCAGTTGGGAATCGCGATACACGACATCCCGATAGGGGAGTTGTGTGGGCCACAGTTGAAGCTAGTGGAGGACAGGTGCCAGGAATCTGACGAGAGTCAGGAAATCAGGGAATCAGAATTTCTAAGGTCGAAGGAAACGGAACATCAAAAGTCTCGAAATCCTGACAAGGATCTGGACCGTCCATTGGAAGAGGACACGTGGTGGAGATCAAGTGCCATCAGCGTTTGGCACATCGGGAAATCGAAATTTCCAGGGACAAGAGGACAGGGAAGTCCCAGGTAAAAACCCCGACATAATATGAGCCGTCCGTTCAGAGGGACAGGTGTCGAAGATCTGACGAGAGCCAGAAAATTGGGAAATCGGCATTTCTGAGGTCGAAGGAACCAGGACATTGAAAGTCCCGAAACCCCGACAAGGATCTGGACCATCCATTTGGAGGGACGCGTGGAGGAGATTAGAGCTATCGGGAAAGTCCCGACAAGGGAAGCCATCCCTCGGCGTTTGGTTCATCGTGATATCGGGAATCTCGTGGACGTGGTGTTTAGCCCTTTTGAAACCGCGAAACGCGAAACCCTGACGGGGTAAGGTTGTGGACACGGGGTAATGGTCACGTGAACTAGGGCTGAGCCAGGAGGGCTAGCTGAAGTAGAGGTGCATCGGGAATTGGAGAATCATGAATCTCGTGGGCGTATGCACATCAACATCGAAAACCCCAAAACCCCGACGTAGAGGTTTGACTACGGTCCCGGGGTAGTGGTCACGTGGATCACAAGCTTAGCCTAGAGGGCTAATGCGCTAGGGGCACATTGGGGATCGGAGGATCGTGAAATCCGAATAGGCACTACGTTCAAATTGGACCATGGTCACAACCCGTGATCGCATGAGAACGGAGAAGAAAGAAAGAACCAGTTTGCGTTGGGTCACCGGGGTTATTTAAGGGCTCGAGTCCGACAGAGGACCGAAAAAAAAAATTGAAATAGGTAGTGGGTATGTTACAACTGGACCATTGGGCAGCGGTGCGCCAGGGGTCAGATCGATGGGGTGCTTGAACTGGCAGTGCAGAGGTACCCCTGTAGGTGAGGAGAAGATATCCGAGTATTCTTCCATGACCTTATCTACTTGCTTCTTCTGTGTGGAGAGGTCAGCCGCAGAGACCCTGGATGTGGTTGTGATCTTTCGCTTATCCTGAGAGAAAATCATAAAGAAGACAAACTTCCCCATCTGAGAGATGACCTTCCTTCATTGCTTAGCAGAGATCAAGGAAATAGCACTAGGTGGGACTGCCTCAGGTATCCTGTACAATTTCCTGTTCAAAGTAATAATAACACTACGAGGCCTAGACTCATATACAGCATGACGTTTCCATAAATAAGGTTGGCCCAAAATAACATCACACACTTCAAAAGGAGAAACATCATACAATACCTCATCTTTGAAGAGCTTGATTCCATATGACAGTCGACACTGTTGGCCGACGCGGAGATCGCTTCCTTGGCGGAGGCATCCAATGGTGTAGGGTTGTGGGTGCGGTGTTGTTGGTAGGGCCAGCCACTTGATGACCTCTGCTGAGATGAGGTTCTTCTGGCTACCGCTATCAACGATGAAGTGCAGAGGGGTGCCTTTTACCCACATCTGTGAATGGAAGAGGCGCTCTCCTTCTTCTGGCTCATCTGGTTCACCAGGATGGATCTTATTGGTAGCAATGGTGGCACTGGGTTTTGCGTCAATGATCTATCTTCCCCTTTCTGGTTTTGTCTCGGAGTCAAAATCTGCATCTAATTCAGAGGCTTTCACTTCAGCCACCAGCGACTGCTTTGAGCGACAATCAGCAGTGTTATCCCAAGGGATCTTATGGAAGTCGCACCACTTCCCGATATCTTACTTTGTCTTTCCGGTGTCCTTCTTCACTTGTGGCTTATACTGGTTTTTTTGATACTATCCATCTTTGCTCTGTCCTTTGTTCAGACGGTTGGGGCCGCCTTTTCCTGGCTTTTTTTGTGAGGGGTTCCCAGGCCCAAATTGTCGCGTCTTTTGATTGAGCTTCTGCTCGATTTTGACGGCATATTGGTAGGCCGCGCCCAAGGATGATATGTCTAGAAATTCCATTTCAGTCTAGATGTATCTATGCAAAGCACCACGATACTTGAGCACCATATTTCGCTCTGAATCTTTGATACCCAACTTGGTGCGCAAGGTATGGAAGATATTTGTGAAATCTGGCACTACTTGGTCTCTTTCTTGTCGCAGTGTGGTCCATTTGGTATACATGTCGTCATAACTTCCGACTGGGTAGTATTGTTCCTTAATAGCATCCCTAAAGGATTCCCAGGTGGCCATGACTAAAAATAATGAGGTTTCCTCTGTTTCCTTTTGCTCACAGAAAGTTTCCCACCAATCTTTGACATGGGGAACGACTTTGAGGAGCGCAAAAGTAATCTTTTCTCTATTCAAAAATTTATGAACAGAAAAATACCCTTCTAGTAGATTCAACCACTTGTCTACAACATCTGTTTCTATCTGACCTTCAAATATAGGAATATCAAAGTTTATTTGTACCTTGAAGGGGGCGGCACCTCCGTTCGAAGAAGATGCATCGCCTGTTGGTAGTCACCAAAGTATTTGCGCGAAACTATCCATCATCTCGTTCCTTTGTTGCGTGAGGGCTTCCTCAATCAACAGTTTGAAAGGATCTCATGTCCCATCATCTTTGTTTTCTCCTGCCATGGGAGGTCGATTGGGCATGCGAGAGCTTCTATCCTCAAGAGAAACAAGCTCGAGACCCAACTCTTTGTACTCCGACCTTGTTGGGGACATGCATTAAGACGACAAGGAGAAGACCGCTCTGATACCACTGATCCAGATTTTATGAGAAGAATGAAATGAATACAGATTATTAATAGGTTCTTAACAAAAAATAACAGAGATACAGTAAAACTGGTTTTCTATTCAATCACCGAATAAGCTGAAACTGTAAAATGCAACGGAAACAAGCTTGCTGGAATGGTGGCGGCTTATCTCTGAGAAGAGATGTGACGGAAGTGTGCATTCGCAAGAAGAAAGTTACAATGAGGCTCTAAAGGAATTTTTACAATAATAAAGAATTCCAAAATCCCTAGACATCCAAAAACCTAACCCTAGGAGATGAAACGCCAAAAGTCACGTGGGCCTCGTTTGGGTAAGCTAGTACATCAACTTCACGGGGTCGTAACTTTTGCATACGATCTCCGTTTTAGGTGTGTGATAGCCCGTTGGAAAGGTATCACCGAGGAGATTCATTTTGGGGGCTCAATCATTCCTTTGGATATCATTAAGGAGATCGATACTGAAAAAATTTCATGTAGGCCCTCAACATGGCCCCAGAAGTAAAAACTGCTTAAAATAGTAAATTGCCAAAAATGTCATAAAACTGTTTTGAGCCAGTTGGAAAAGGTCGGTGGACACCGATATCCTTCTAGATCAAACTTACAGTCATCATCACACATCTAGGGGAGCGTGAGCTAACACTGTCCTCCCATGAGTCTAGGTTTCAAAGAATACATGGTGGGAAATGTCTCCACCCCTCCTAACAAGACTAGGGGCCACACCATACAATGGAATATACAGTGGCACTATGTTGTTGGGAATTTTTTCATCATTTATTCAATTTTGGGCAGTCTCACCACCTGAAATCCTGCATTGGTCCACATATCATAGCAATGCATTCAAACCAATATAATTCATATACAAAGATTCATACCATATTGTTTCTCAATTGATGGTCATGATATCCACTTTCATTACCATTATCCCATGGCTATTTCATTAGCCCAATGACCTACATATTAGTCTATAACACAAACTAATACATATCTATGCATTATCATCATGTAATTTCATACAACCATAATCTCAATTCGGTATCCATGTACCAACAACTTTAATATCAAAGTTTTCAAGTTAGAAATTTATCTCATAATATCCCCATAATTCAATTAACGTTACCAGTTCATAAAATATTCATTTACATAATAGATTGCATCATATACATCATCATTCAAATAACATTTAAAAATTCATAGAATTTACATTCACATAGTGGGTCGCATCATATCCATTATCATTCAAAAAAAAATTAAACATTTGTAGAATTTACATTCACAATGTAGGTCGCATCATATCCATCATCATTCAAATAACATTTAAACATTCATAAAGGTTCATATGTCTTAAAATTTCAAGTGTATCATTAATAGTTTCACGGTGAATAGAAAATAAATGTGATTAGGCCTCAGGTAATCCTAGCTACCTAAGTCAAAATTTGGTGCTACATACACCCAACCTTCGAGAAACATATTCTCGAGGTGGTAAAAAAAGTGAGGGATAATCTCATCGTAATGTCTCGACATCCTCCCAAGTAGAAGATCCTGGACTAAACTTGTCCCACTGGACCTTAACTTCGTCTACCATATGGTTCCTGAGCTATTGGACTCTATGGTCCAATATGCGTAATGGTTCTATCGTGAGGGTTCCCATTTCCGATACATGCAATTCCTTCCAATTTAGTTTATATGATTCATCAGCAACATAATGACGTAGAACAGATACATGAAACACATTATGAGTTTTATACAAGTTGGGTGGTAGTACGAAATGATAGGAATCTGGTTCAATTTTCTCTTGGATTTTGAATGGTCCTATAAATCGAGGTGACAACTTTGTCTCCTTCTTGAACCGAATGGTACTTTTATTAGGACTGATACGAATGAAAACCTGATCTCCCACTTTATAACTTCAGTCAGTCCTATGTGTATCCGCAAAATGTTTTTGTCTATCATGTGCTTCCTTTAGTCTCTACCTAATCTAAATCACCTGTTCCTCCATCTCTTGAATCAATTCTGGCCCAAATGTCATGCGTTCTTCTAATCTTTCCCAACTCAACGGTGTTCTGCATGGCCTTCCATACATAGCTTCGTAGGGTGGCATTCTGATGGAGCTATGAAAACTGTTATTGTAGGCAAACTCTACCAAAGGTAGGTACTTCTCCCAATGGTTTTGATTATCCATGACATACATCCTAAGAATGTCTTCCATAACCTGATTTTCTCTCTCAGTTTGCCCGTCTGTTTTAGAATGATAAGTTGTTCTTAAGTTCAACTGAGTCCCCAACGCTGAATGCAAACTTGTCAAAAACCTAGAAGTGAATCTAGAGTCCCTATATGAAATGATCTTCTTGGGTATCCCATGCAAATAGATGACCTCACTTACAAACATGCGTGCCACATCAGTGACATCGTAAGTGTCTCTAACCGGAATAAAATGAACACTCTTGGTCAACCTATCAACTATCACAAGGATGGCATTGTGTCTATGAGATGTGAGCGACAACCCCACAACAAAATCCATAGAAATGACTTCCCGTTTGGACATAGGAACATCATGTGGTTGTAGGAGACCTGTCAGGTGATGGTGGTCGGATTTCATTTGTTGACACTCTAGGCACTTGGCGAAGAAATGGAATACATAGTGCTTCATGCCTACCCAAAAGAAGATCTTTCTCATGTCTGCATACATTTTCTTCACACCCAGATGTGCACAATAAAGTTCTCTATGGGCTTCCTTCAGTATTATTCTTCGAATATCCCCACCTTCAGGGATGTACATCCTTCCTTGATATCTTAATAGCTTGTCTGATTCCAGGCTATATCCTTCATACTTTGGATCTGATTTCCTCTCACTCTGAAGGTTTTAAGTAACCTTTAAATACCAACTATCTCCAAGGATTTTCATCAACACACGTTCCCTCAGACTGACTTTTAAGGGTACCAAGGAGAAGACACGTGGTCTCCTACTCAAGGCATCCGCGACGACATTTTATTTTCCCTTGATGTATGAAATACCAAATTCATACTCACTCATAAACTCACTCCATCGCCTTTGCCTGGCATTCAGATTCCTTTGAGTGAAGAGATGTTTTAAAATTTCATGGTCTGTTTTGAGCTCAAAGTTTCGCCCCACTAGATAGTGCCTCCAAAGTTTCAGATCTAGCATTACAGTTGGCAACTCTAAATCATGAGTAGCATAAATATCCTCGTGTTTCTTCAACTTCCTTGACGCATAAGCTATCACTCCTCCATCCTGCATTAGCACGGCCTCCAACCCTTTCTTTGAGGCATCCATGCAAACTGTGAAGTCCTTTTCCATATCAGGCCCTCGTACAATTGGTACACTAGTTAGTAACCTCTTAAGCTCGATGAATGCACTATCACATTCTTCTGTCCATTCATACCTCACCCCCTTGTGCTGCAAAGTGGTGATGGGTTTCGCTATTTTAGAGAACCCTTCCACAAATCTCTATAATAACCTACTAGCCCCATGAAGCTTCTTACCTCATGAGCATTTTTTGACACTGGCCATTCCATAATGGCCTTTACCTTTTCTAGGTCCACAGAGATTCCTTCACCGGAAATGATATGACCTAAATAGTGGATTTATTTCTACAAGAAGGAACACTTCGACAACTTCCCATACAATTTGTTCTCTCTAAGGTAGGACAAGACCACTCACAAGTGTTCTTCATGTTCTCTTTTGTTTTTGAAATAGATGAGGATATCATCTAAAAAGACTTGTACAAAGTGGTCTATGTACTACCAGAATACACCGTTCATGAGGCTCATGAATACTGTTGGCACATTGGTCAATCCGAAAGGTACTACAAAGAACTTGTAATGCCCAAACTAAGTTCGAAAAGTAGTTTTAGGAATATCACCTTCCTTAATCCTTAACTGGTGATACCCTGATCGCAAATCAATTTTTGAGAATACCGTTGCTCCTTTCATCTGATCGAAGAGATCATCTATTTGTGGCATTGGGTACCTATTTTTCACTGTAGCACGATTCAATTCCCTGTAATCTATGCACAGTAGTAAGGAACCATCCTTCTTCTTCACAAAGATTACTGGTGCACCCCAAGGTGAGACATTGGGCCTTATTAGGCCTAAGTCGAGTAGCTCTTTCAACTGCATCTACAACTCACAAAGTTCTGCCACTGTCATCCTATACAGAGTCTTGGAAATTGGTTTTGCACCAAGTTTTAGCTCAATAGTAAAATCAAGCTCCCTTTCAAGAGGTAACCTCGACAACTCATTCGGAAAAACATTCTTAAACTCTGAAAATACTGGGTACTCATCTAAGGAGGGTCCTTTCCTTTCATTCACTGATTCCACTACATATAGTCGACACCCGTGCCTCATGCACCGCTTAACCTTCATAGTTTAGATAAAGAGTAGCGACACCTTTCTCCGTACACTGTGGATCTCCACTAGCCTTCCTTCATCATCAACACAAAGCACCCTTTTTTTGAAACAATCTACCATAGATCGATGGGATTCTAACCAATCCATTCCAATGATTAGGTCATACGTCCCGAGAGTAGTGACATATACCTTCAACCTGGTAGTACACACTCCCAGGTCTACTAGACAATTATCAATGCTAGGTCCTACTGCTTGTTTTTCCCCCGAAGCCATCTCGACTTGTTTAAAGTCATCGTGCTTGTAGGCTTCCAACCCACTCTTTTCTAATGTAGATGGTGAAATGAAACTATCTGTAGCACCAGAATCAAACAAAATTTTAACATTGATATGATTTAGCATACCTAACGACTCCACCACCATGGATTGATGTTCTTCCTAGCGATTATTAATTTCTACATAAATCTAGTGGCTGCCACTTGCTCTTCCCATTAGGGCATTTCCTTCTCTATGCACAAATACTTCTTGCAACTCTGGGCAGTCACGCTAGTAATGGGGTCCTCCACATCCCCAACATGTAACATGATATTGAACCTACGCACTACTCTGTGACGGTCTCTAAAATGAGTTCCTTCCCCTGGAACCCCTGCCCCTACTAGTTGCTCCCTGAGAAGGTCATGAACCTGCTTGCATTGTTGGTGATGAACGGGATGTTGCACTCATTGCCATTGAAATACCTATGGAAACTCTCCTTGGTGTGACTTTATTACCATAAGGAGGTGGCCTAGATATCCCTCCCCTAGAGAAGGTCCCAGGGGCCTTCCCCACAAATCCAGGATGATGTGGAAAGGTCGATCTCATAACTCCATTTAAGTTCATGTATTCCTTAGCATAACGTGCATATTCAACTGCTTCCGCTACTGAAGACAATTTCCACATCCGTACCATGGCCCTTATCTTAGGGTTTAACACATAGACAAAGCGTTATGCCTGTCATTGATCATTATCCATGTACGAAACATATTTTACCAATTCCATGAACATGATCTCGTACTCTTCCACGGTCTTGTTTCCCTGTACTAGAGCATGAAATGCTCCCACCTTTTGTTCCTCATAGTAAGCTGGTAGATATTTTTTTCGGAACCTTTCCTCAAAAATTTCCCAAGAGATGGTGTATAGGGTAAGGTGCAACTGCCTCTCCAGGTTGCCCCACCAATTCAAGGCACTATCCCTTAACTGAAAGAATGATATTTTTGCCTTTGATGTGGAAGCATAGTCTATTAAGGTGAAACATCGTGTCATTCCCTCCATCCATGCATCTGCACATTCACTGGCATGACCCCCGACAAACTATGGAAGTTTGATCTTTTGCATCTCTCTAGTGATGTCCTCGGGTGGAGGCCCTCCCCCTGAATCCCTCGATGCTTCAGGATTACCCATTCCAGATGGTGGGGGATCCACTTCGATCCCTGCTTGTTGAATCCCCTTTAAAGTCTCATTTATGGCCTCCAAAGAGCGCAGAATGAGAGATCATTTAGGTGATGGTGGTCCCTGCAACGATGCCCCTCTGCCTCGATTTCCTCAAGTCCTAACCATCCTATATAATTTAATTTGCATCAACCAAAATTTTGTCAGGGAGAGACTTAGGCAATTCACATTTACACAACTTAAACTTGAAAACATAGGGTTAGGCGTAAGTTTTCTTTTTACTTGTCTGTAAACAAGCATTACTCTCTTTAGGGGAAGTGGATAGGTCAGGGTTAAAGCATCTAAGATCGATGTCTTCGCCTAAGAAAACTACTGACTCCCTCGCCTAGTAGNTGCTTATTCTGGTCTAAGTCCTTTAACTTTTTGCTTAAAACTAATTAATTAGTCACTTTAACTAGTTTTAATTTAAACATGAATCATAAATCTAAATATAATTTAAACATAAATTTAAAACATTAATTACTAATGATTAATTAGTATTCCATTCCGATGATTAATTACTTTTAATTAATCACATCAATTATACTTATAAAACATACTTAACCACCTTTGATTAATCATACTTACTTTAATTTTATTTTAAAACATAAATTTAAATATAAATATATATATATATATTCTTGTTTTATTATTAAATAATTAAAGTTTAAACTAAATTTAAACTAAATATGTTTTCTTGTTTTATTAAATAATTAAAATTTAAACTAATTTAAGGAATTAAAATTAAAATTTAATAATAATTAAAAGAATAATTAAATAATATAAAAAAATATAAATTACAATAATCAAAATATAATTAAATAAAATAAAAAATAATAATAATTAAAATAATTAAAAAAAAAAGTGTGGGCACGCATGAAGCCCATGTGCCCCCACCTCGGGCTGTCATCCCCTAAAACCCTACATGCACTCTCCCGGTCTCTCCCTCCCCAAACCCTACTCAAAAAATTCATCCAATGCTTTGCTGCCTCTCAACTCTGCACTCTCCCTCTCGACGGGCTCGACTTGATGCTTAGGGCATAACCATCGACCTGTGGGTATCCTTCTTAGAGGCTTAAAGCCTAGTTTTGGACGTGTTGATAAAAGAATACCCATTGTGGGATCTTCTTTGTGGCTTGGCGTTAGGTCTTGGGCATTGGACTTTGTGTATGGTTCCCCATTGAAATGATATGGGCAAAGACTCAACACTAGAGCAACGACTCGCAGGTGTTGGGGGTTAAACCTGGTGGAAATAGAGATGGGTAGCAACATCGACCACTGCATCTATTTAAACCGTGTCTCCAAATTTGGTGAAAAATTAATCTCGTTCTGAGGAATAAGCGTTTCGCCATTTGGTAATATGTGTCCATCTTGCTTTTTCTCTGTAATGTCTAGACGTTTCAATGGATGATTAATTGTTAAATTTGGCGGGGATTCGAGGTTAGGGTTGATTGTTTCGTGGTTTTAGGGCCCATTCTTTAGGTTATGGTTAAATCATCTTTTTGCTTCTGGATTGTGTATTTGAGCTTCTGTCATTTGCATTTTTCATGTCTTTGCCCCTTTTTTTTCTGTTAGGGTCGCTACAACATTTTTTTCTATTATCATTTTCTTTTATTGATGGTGTTTGTGGGTTATGAATTGAATTTTCTATTCTATTTGTTGAAATCCTTTACAGAAATGACAAAATTTTATCAAAGAAATTGTTATAGCTCTGAAAGGAACTTGTTACATCACAACTTGATTTGAATACTGGCAAAGTTTCACTTGAAACATGTAAACGATTCTTGGTAAGAGTTTATTAGGAGAATTGATTTTCTGGAAACCCTCGAATTTATTTCCCAAGCTCAAAATTTCAGTCTCAGGTCTGATTCTGCAAATTTTATAGGGGTAAATAGTAGAGATATTTCTCAGGTTTTGGGTTCAAATCATTTTTTTTACTCATAGTCACACGCAACCATTCTCAGAAGTCGAGCTTGAATCCATAGCCAATGGTCATGGAGAAGACTTGAAAACTTTTCCTCAAACCCTCTGCAAAAAATATTATTTTTTACTGTTATTGATTTTGTAAGAACCATGTTCCTAAATCATTTGAAAATCTAAGGTCTCTCCTCTTTGGTCTCTCATTCGATTATGCAGGTGGTACATTTGATTATTCCCCAGAAACGTAAGCCGGTATTGGTTTGTATGCATTTCTATACGTTTTTAGCCTTATACTTAAGATCATTTTCGGGTCTCATAAAGAGGTTGATTGGTGATAATCACTAGAAGAAATATTGATGGAGTCTCTACGAAACCTAGTGTATTATTTTTGTGTTTCGAGAGGCCCAGTAATAGTCGCCCAATACAATGATTTAGGGGATGTCGAGCTCTAGGCAATAGTCGTTGAATGCCTGGATAAAGCCCCTCCATTCCACAATAGATTCACACATCCCACTAAAAATAGGAGATACAGTTTTCTCATGGATTATGAATATGTATATTATGCAATAGTTGATGAAGCCCCTGGTAAAGTTAAGGTTTTTGCATTTTTAGAGCAGGTGAGGGATGATTTCAAGATACTATTGAAGGATAAGGGTTTGCAGATGAAAACGATAAAATCTCAGCGTTGTGGGTGGTCAAGCCCAGGTTTTAGTTTTGAAACCTAGCTCTGATACCATGTGTAAGGCCTGTCCAAACAGAGCCTTAAAAACATAAATTTTAAACATTAAAAATGTTATCCTAAATTCTTTACAATTTATTATTTAGCATAAAACTGTTCATTATTCAGCATATAACCATGTTCAACATAATTAAAATTTATGAGCAGCATGATGATAAACCACATATTCATCATAATTGTTATGAATAATATATAAATAATGAACATGAACAACATAACAATAATGAACACATCATAATAATGAAAATGCCTCAAACTAATGTTGTTCTCCAACTCTGTCCCCAAGCTGAAGCTCTGCCCAAAACTAACTAACCTCCCAGCCAGCTAGGAACATCCTATCTGGCTCCCTAGCTCCAGGATTCCTTACAGTCTCCTGGCCCTTGGGCCCAAAATTCCCAGCAATAGTTTCCCCCTGTGAAAGTCCTCAAGCAAACTCCTCAAGCAAGCTCCTCAAGCAAGCTGCCAGTAAATCCAGAAAATACATATCTAGTCTAAAACTCCCTTTGTTCACCTTCTCCTTTTCCCATATGAAAATCTTACCCAAAAACCAAAGAAGACCCCTTCCTGAGTGTTTCCCTTTTTCTTTATCCTCCCTTCCCCATTATTCACCACCTTATCCCCCCATTAAGTCTCAACCACGTAATTCTCAACCAACTCATCCCCTTTTTCATTAATGGGTCCATCTACCAATACACTAAGTCCCAAAAATGAAAATTATTAATTTATTAAACCGATATTCCTTAAACAAATATTTAACCATGATAATTAATTAATTAATTAATTAAACTAATATACATTCAACAAATATTTAATCAAGACAATTAATTAATTAAACAATTAAACTAATACACATTAAACAAATATTTAATTATGACAATTAATTAATTAATCAGGGTTGTTACAAGGTGCTAACTTGTTTGGCCTTTCATTTCTCTAGGACGTTTTATAATAAACCATTAGTAAATAAAATACACTGAACGATCAATAATTTTCATGGAAAATTTATGTCAAAACCAAAAAGTCACTGAAGTCAAATTCCATCACAGGAAATAAAAGAATAGTCAAATGTTGGAAATAGTAATTACAAGTCAGTGAGCTTTACGTCTCCTCCAATTTGTGTGTCAGTTAGTTAGTCAGTCTATCATTCTGCAACTACAATTTATTTAGTTTACATTTGTGTTTACGTAAACTTAGTCTTTGTTAGTTGGCATGAAGGAGCCTCAATAAATGAAGTCAATATTTATCTTTCTCGAGTCTAGTTAAGTAGGTAACTGTCAGTCTAATTTATTTATGTCTTAAATGGTAAGTTGGTTTTACTTATGTAAGAAGTCTCATTCATAGTCTATATATTTTTGAGTTTGTAAGAAGTTGAGATGCATATACAGAGAGGTAGAGAGAACAGAGTCATGAAGAATAAAACCAACAACAACTCTGGAGTCAAAGAAGTCTGAGAGCACAAGCTCTGTGTCTGTAAAGTTACTAGAGGTCGTTGGAGATGAAGCTCGTCACAATTATCATATTTTTGTATTAGCACGTAATGCCAAAGTTTAATTTATATCAAGTATTTTGGTTGTTGTCATACTCACATGTATTTATGAGTTTTACTCTATTTATGAGTTTATGTGCTAAGCATAGACTCAAATTGTCACGTATTTTGTTTTGCCACCCTTTCCTGGCTTTTGTTTTGAGGGGTTCCCCAACCCAAATTGTCACGTCTTTTGTTTGATCTTCTGCTCGATTTTGACAACATATCGGTAGGCCACATCCAAGGATGAGATGTCCAGAAATTCCATTTCGGTCTGGATGTATCTATGTAGAGAACCGTGATACTTGAGCACCATATGTCTCTTTAAATATTTTATACCCATCTTGGTGCACAAGGTATGGAAGATATTTGTGAAATCTGGCACTGCTTGGTCTCTTTCTTTCCGCAGTGTGGTCCATTTGGTATATAAATCGTCATAACTTCCGACATGGTAGTATTGTTCCTTAATAACATCCCTGAAGGATTCCCAGGTGGTCGTGACTGTAAATAATGAGGGTTCCTCTGTTTCCTTTTGCTCACAGAAATTTCCCCACAAATCTTTGACATGGGGAACGGCTTTGAGGAGCGCAAAAGTAATCTTTTCTCTATTCGAAAAGTTATGGAAAGAAAAATACCCTTATAGTAGATTCAACCACTTGTCTATAGAATCTGCGTCTATATGACCTTCAAATATAGGAATATTGAAGTTTATTTGCACCTTCAAGGGGGTGGTGCCTCCGCTTGAAGAAGATGTGTCGCCTATTGGTAGTCGTCGAAGGATTTGCACGAAATTATCCATCATCTCATTCCTCTATTGCATGAGGGATTCCTCAATCAAAAGTTTGAAAGGATCTCCTATCCCGTCATCTTTCTTTTCTCCTTCCATGAGAGGTCGCTTTGGTGTGCGAGATCTTTTGTCCTCAAGAGAAACAAGCTTGAGACCCAACTCTTTGTACTCCGTGAAGAAATTAAACACAATAAATTAGAGACAAGAATAGCAACATGGCGGAAAAGGCATAATAGCCAACACACAATTATTCACTCCAATGTTACATATTTATAGTACAATGGGTGATGCCACCTCATAGAGAGATTTTCTCTAGATCCTAAAATCATGCATGATGACTAGGCTAGGCAATCTTAACTAACTCATTAGTCATCACTTGAGGATATATTACTAATATCCTAAATGAATAATACAAATATAGGTGACAATTTAGACTTAGTGATTGGTAAAGGTAAGCCATAGGCTAACAATCCCCCCCTCAATCACAAATACCAGCAATAAAGCATAAACTGGTATCAATTCCAAGTCTTCATACTGAAACTCCTGAGTTGAGCCTCAATGAAGAACTGCCTGAAAAACCGCCAATCTGGATGTTGAACATGTTCATTTGAAATGAACTTGAAGAGAGCTGAGATATGGAAGTGAACAAATGCAATATCTGAACATTTCCTGATTGCTTGACAATTTGATCATTTTTCCAAGTATTTTAGCTAGAAGAATCTTATGCCTGCTGCTAATTTGTGAACATGTAGTATCACCACTCTACTATCAATGTATCACTGAAAGTGCTCTCTGAATCTGTGGTTTGGGATGACCACTAACCAATTGATACCATGTATCTGATGGTTTTTGGATAACCACTAACCAATCTTGACACTTTTAG
>ML799419.1:84358-96140 GCA_009831015.1 Picea engelmannii
ATAAGTTATTTTTGTGATTGTTGTTCATTTACCATACCAAATCAAAATACTTCATAATGAAAAGTATAGATAGACTATATTGAAATTGCTACTAATATGCAGAGTATAGGTGGAAAATAATAAAAGTCACAAATACATTCTATTTATCTATTATCATAGAAAAGGTATCGAATACAGTAGATCATAGAATGTTTGACAACAATAACACTTATTACAGTCAATAGGTTGCTGACCAAAATTATTACAACTTGGGTTTTCCATCGACCCAAGAACCCAATAATAGTCTAAACAGAGTTTTTTAAAAGTCCACATAAAATTGTCTCTGACGAAATTGAGTGTGTGCATGGACCGGTGGAAGGAGAGTGGAACTCGAATACCTTTTGTGGACATGTCGCTTCTTTCACCAAGTGCACTGTCTTTTATCCCAACCTGCGAGGAAGCCAGACGATAGTATTAGTAACTTACTAATGTTCAAACCATTTAAATAATGAAGTAGATAATTGACTCAAAGTTTAACTTATCTTAGCTTCCGATTGAATATTAGACTGTTTTCATTCGCCTTGCGAAGTAATTGATCCATGAATCAAGAGGGGAGTGGGTGTGTAATCCATCTGATGGGTTCCCTAGAAAGAACAAAGGGACTCATCATCAATTTATATAAATTCGAATTTCACTTGCGAAAGTAAGAGAAGTAAGCAAACATTTAATCCAATTATGTGGTTTTGTAACCCCTATACATGTCTATAGAATATGAAATACAGAGAACAATTATAAAGAGGAAGTGAAAAATCAAATCAAAGGGAAGTTGCTTGTAAAGATTAATGCAATATACATATAGCGACCAAAAGATAAAATGATACCAGTATCATTGAAAAATTCCTTTTACAGAGTAATCATCAAAAAAATTACTTAGAGGTAATTACCAAAATCTTTACAGGGGACCAATTAACAAAAGTAATTTTATTAAGATGAAACTGAGAACGAAACGTAGAGTTGAAAAGTATAAACATAGATTACCTTTAGTTCCCATAATTATAGTAAGCAATTACAGAGACGCAAGGGATGCGATCTGGGTATCTTTAATTACGGTAATCACCTAATTGACTTGTTTAAAATTTATTAACGCAATAACAGGTCCAAGCCCCACGAAAACCTTTTCCTCGCACAATCAACAAGAGATGTTGCAAATAAATTTGGGATGTAAAGAAATTTAAAAGAAAAATGAGAAAACCTTGTAATACAGTACACCCGAATCTAGGTTTCATTTTCATGAAAAACTCCTATGCAAGAAATCCCTAAAATTAAACTTGATGGAGATGTAATTATAAGGGACGAAATAACAATTGAAGGTCATGGCCAAGCTAGTTGTATGATTTAATAGAGATAGTTCATCAATAAATACAAACGAAATTCAAGAAACGAAGTATCTGGAAAAGACATTGTAGAGACATAAATAATCCTGGACAAAGCACGATGCTTCATAGAAAGAGTATTCTAATATTAGTGAAATGCATATGGATAAATGTGATTAAAACAAATAAGGTTATTAACCAGCTATGCAATTAGTTTGAACGAGAATGTAACCATACAAAGACTAAATAGCTAAGTCTGTAACAAGTTTAATAAGTGCAATAAAATTCACAAATTTTGGTTAAGTATTGGATTAGCAAGAACAACACTATAACCTTTTGGCAATGACCTTCATCTAGGGCATGGACATACTATGTCTCTAGAATGATGTTTAGGTTGCACAAAACTTGATGGAAAATGGTCACGGGGTGCAACAACACTATTCAAACCTAAAACCAAAACATTTGAAAGAAAATTAAATGCAAGGGTTTAGCTTATGGGAATGTCTTATAGTGTTTTCTGACCACGGTTTTGATTGGGGAGAAAATCAGAAGGGTATGGGCTTGGGAACTTGTAGTCAAAAGAGAAGAAACGTCGTAACTCTGTCTCTTGAACCAAACCATTTGATAAAACTTAAAGTATTAAACATAGAAGACAAGTGCAACCTTTGTCACGGTGGGATTTGGAACGAAAAGTAGATAGAGGAGAAAACACTATGGGATTCATCCCTCAAACCCAAAAATAAAAACGCAAGAAAGGTGACAAAATCCACCAGAGAATGCATTTGCACCAGAGAATGCATTTGCACTAGAGAATGCACATTACACCAGAAATTACATTTACAACAAGGACACAATACATTAGATAATTGTTTGCTCAAAAAAATGCATGACATTAGAGAAACCTTTTACAAAATTTACAGAGGATGTTATTTACATTATCATTCTTTTGGTGAACCCTACAAGTGTTCCTTGCCTCCTTTCCTCACCAAGGCCAAAACCCATCAAAATCAAAGGTCATGAACAGTATAGTGAAGAAGAAAAATGTAATAAGACCTTAGGGTTGATTACGAGGGGCGTAATGGCACCTCGACCCTCTCGTTCATGGGAAGGAGCGAATGGTACACTCTCCACACTACTACCATTTGTCTCGATTGAAGTGGGATGATTTTTATGTAGATTTAGGATGCAAGGGGTAGGTCATGATCCAAGTGGATATTGGTGGGAACCTACCTTTTCTAGTTGGTTCAAAATAGTTTTCTGGCAATTTTGGTAATTTACTATGTTTAGCAATTTTTAACTTCCAAGGCCATTTTGAGGCCCTAAACGACATTTTTGGGAAAACGAGGAGAAATATGGAATTTCCTTAGATATTTCGCCCGAAATGAATCTCCTTGACGATACCTTTCCAATGGGCTATCATGCGCCTAAAATAGAGATCATATGCAAACGTTATGACCCTGAGAAGTTGATGTACCAACTTATCTAAACGAGGCCTGTTATCACCAATACTTGTCACAGGAAAAAGGGTATCCAGGTCCGCGGCCTACGTAAGAAGCGTCCAAGTGAAGCACGCAGAAAAGTTCATTTCGGGCTTAAAATACTAGTAGGCGGGAAAAGATCAATTTTCAATGGCGAGGATCCATCGATGGAGCGGATCGATGCTCATCAGGTAGTCGGGCCGTGAAGTTGATTAGAACCTATCACGTAGAGCTGGTGACATGGGGTCTTTGGGGAAGAAATATTGGTCGTCAATTTTAGAGCAGATCCGACTATCAATTTGAATAAACCATTTCATGATTTTGGGCATCGCGGTGTTGGGAGTCAAGGGGAGTGAAAACTTTCGAAACATGAAGCCATAAGATTTCGCATCAGATAAGCACACAGTCACAACCCCAGGGTCATATGGAAAGTGGGGCCAAAGAAGGTGAGGGATGCATGGACAAGGTTGTTCAATGGGATGATCGTTGTAGTTGGTTTCTAGAAAAATCCGACCGTTGATATGGAGGAGCCATTTCGCAAGATTAGGCATTGGGACTTCTGAAAACAAGGGGAGTGATAAATCCTAATATGTGAAGCCCCAAAATTTTATAGGGGATAGACACAGGGTCATGGCCAAGGTCACGTGGGACAATAGAAAGAGCTGCGCAAAGGGCCAAAACGTCAGTGTTAGCCGCAGAAAGAGGCTACCATATTTTCATGTGCCAAGATGACTTGACCTCATTCTGATCCCAATGAAGTAGTTAATGGAGGTAGGTGTTGGTAGCTGAAACATCAGCTCAGCCCATGAATGGAAAGCCAGAAAGAATTGGCCGTGGAGGCAGAATGTCAGCTCAGAGTTCCACTATGGACATATTTTCCTGCGAGCCCATACTGATTTAAGGTCGTGTCCGATAGAGGAATTCCTGCGTAGTCTGACTAAGAAGAAGCCATGCCCTGAAGGTTCGAGCACGCCTCTGTTGGGTGAATTTTTGAGTATATTTATGAAGTTTTGTTATTTTTGTAAGGGGTTGATGGCTAAGTTGGGCTCCCGATTGTAAAGTTTTAATGAACATTCTGGTTCTCTAGTTATGTATATGCATTTGAAACTTCTTGTCTAATGAAAGTCAGTTTCCTTTTTCATCTCTTTGTAACAACTATGTTAAAACACTCATAATTGGAGGATCCAGTCGAGGGTAGTTATGTTGTTGTGATGTAGGTTTTATCACTGCAATATTCTCACTAGTTTTAATTAGTTTCATGTGTTATCTTTTCCCTCTTACACTAAGTAGCTCGGAATTGGAGGATCCAGTCGAGTTGTTATAGTAGCATGGTGATGAAGGTTTGATCATCATGTTTTTATAACCGTGTTGTTTAGGCATATCTTAGTGTCTAAAACTTCAGGTCCAAGAGGATCTTGTTCTTGAATCTTTTCTTCCTTAGGCTGCTCGAAGACCGAATGTCCATAGTAGACTCTTACATTTTCTCACAAAGTCTTCCCTCTACTCATTTTAAATTCAACTCCCTGACTAGATTTATATCAAGACCTCATTTTCTCATGCATTGCCTGGTCTAGTTTTCTGAGTTAAATTGATATTCTCTTGATCCTGTGCACATTAGACCTTCTCTAAATTATTCGCAGTGACATAAAACTGATGGGCATCGGGCTTACCTCCGTTGCAATCCAGAGGTGACCTCTGGTGAAAATGAGGATAAATATGGAAGTTCCTTCGATATTTCCCCCAAAATGAATCTCCTCAACAATACCTTTCCAACGGGCCATCATGTGCCTAAAACGAAGATTGTATGCAAAAGTTACAACCTCGAGAAGTTGATGTACTAACTTACCCAAACGGGGCCCACGTGACTTTTGGCGCTTCATATCCTAGGGTTAGGTTTTTGGATGTCTAGGGTTTTTGGCATTCCTATTTATTGTAAAAAGGTCTTCAGAGCCTCATTGTAATCATCTTCTTGCGAATGCGAGCAGCCATCAAATCTCTTCTCAGAGATAAGTTGCCACCATTCTAGCAAGTCTTTCACTCTGTATTTTTACAATCTCTTTACATTTATTTCATTAATAGAAATCATGTATTACTATATATCGGCAACTCTTGTTATATTTCCAATATATCCCCGTTATATTGTTGCCTATCTTGCAATATCTCTAGATATTTTTGTGTTGTATCTCCGCTCTCATTTCGTGCCAAAAATAATCCGGATCAAGTCATGTCGCCATTAATGTATTTTCATAACTTAAATTCCTATAAGCTATAATGGCCTAGGTTCAGGTATGTTTTAGCATCCACCCCTCACGATTTTGAAACCTCTTTATTGTTGTGTTAAACCCTAGTTCGGGTGGACATAGGTTTTAGTATTTTCATAGCGTTGGTTAGTTGTGTAACAATAGTTGCATCGCATGAATTGGATTATAATATAGTTTTGTTGGGAGATAAAGTTAACATATGTGTACGGGATTTCACCTTGTGCTAACAGTTGCATCGCATGCATTATGGGATAGATTTAACATATGCATAGGGTGTTAACCTTGTTGTTAAAAATTTCATGGCATATATTATGTTATAGTATTGGGATACATGGGTATATTTGTAACCATGGCTCGCATACTATGAACATTAACATTCATGTCTTCTAACTTATAGTGATGCAAATAATGGTATTGTTTAGTACTTGAGAATCTTGACAGAGCTTATAATAATATAGGTATATTGAGCTAATACACCAAAATACTATAGATTAGTGTTATCCATAAATTTGGTCGTCATGATGATGTGATGATATTGGAGAAATCAGGCTCTTCACTAGAACACTTTCCTGAGAAAAGTTACCTTTGTCTTTTTCCTGAAATCATATTTTTAAGGAAGGTTCGCAAGCTACCTGTATATTTGCCTGCGAAAATGTATGATTCTTACAGGATGCATTAAGACAGAGTGTGAGGGGTTCGCACTGTACCTAATTGCTAGGGTGCGAACATCTTCTAAAGAAGGGAAAAAGATGGATTCTCGAGCCTTCTAGAAGGGAATCTTCTAGAAGGATGAGATGGCATTCGAATGGTTATCTAAGTATTGGCTTTCCTGATATCTTGGGATCATTCCTATCCAAGTAACTAATCCATTCTCTCTTATAAATTGAGGGGAATGCTCATGGAAAAGGTTAAGCAGCAAGCTAGCAAGAGATCTATTAGAGAATTAGTGTGAGATTGTATGAAGGGCTGATGCTACAACAACTAGAGACACCAGCAAGGTTATCAAAAGTGGTTGATCTTCTTCATGCATGAGAAAGTGTGTGTGTCAGAGCTAGGATCCATCGAAAGGAGACTTGCAACATCAAGGCTCAGGTTGTAACTCTTTCTTTCTATCAATTTAATACAGTAATATGTCCCTTTCCCATAAAGATGATGTCACTTTGTTACATAACTCCTTGATCATATGTATAGATTAACTGTTGAATATATTGAGTTGTTTTCACTTAAATTGGTTTGAGCTGTCCTGGTCTTGGTGGCACAAGAGAATTGGAGCGAAGCTGGTAAAACAGAGACCCAAGGAAGCGATCATAAGGTACGTCCATGATTCCTGCCTCCTAGTTCATTCAATAGTCTAAATCTAGGGAAAGAGTATTATTCTGTCCTGTTTTTTTCTAGATCCAGGTGGATCTAGGGAGATCGGTTTTTGTCCGCACTTACGGATTAATCCTGAAACAAAATTGGCGACTCCACTGGGGAACAATCCCATTTTTTTTGGTGGTTTTTTGTATTTTCTGTGGCCATTTTCTTTGGTTTCCTTTTTCTCTTGTCTTGTCAGTATCTGAGTCCTCAGGGTATCCTGAGAGACCTTATGGGTATAGAAGCCTATTTGAATTTTACTCCATTCTTAAAAAAAATTGTCATGTTCAGAAGTTCTCGCAGTGTGTCTAACTGCAGCCTGCGAGAACTGGTCAGGTTCACACCCTGCACATAGGGTCCAGTGCGAACACCTCACACCTTGCTACAAGGTTGTCTGCGAGAATCTTAGTTTCTCACACTGTGTACCACTGCTTGCCTGCGAGCAAGATTTTTGAAAATTTTGAAATTGAGTTTTGACTGCTCAGATCAGTTGATTCACCTTTGATGGGATTATTGGATCATTGATTGATATAGCTCTTGCTTTAGTTTGCATGCTTGAACATTTTTAGGGTTTCAAGGTTTTTTCTGCCCTTTGTAGCTTGACTTTCATTTCTTGGCTCTTATTGGAAATTTCATTCTCTTTGAGTTCTGGGGTTGAGTGTGTCTGATTGGTTGAGAACCAGTGATTGGTTGAGAGTTAAGTGTTGGTTTTTCTCATTTGCTTATTGGTTCGAAAGAACATTTTCGTTTGCATTGAGAAGACTAATTGGTTTGCTCTTTGTTTTTGCTTTCATTGAAAGAGTTGATTGGGTTGTTATTGATTGTTTCTTTATGATTTGATTTTTATGCTTTCTCATTGATATAGTGAGAAATCTTTTTGGAAAGTGAACATAATCTTTTCTTTTAAAAACATTGTTTTTTGTCTTTTAGAAAACATTGAAAAATCAAATTTTAGAGTTTATTGAAGTATTTGAAAAAGACACATAGAAATTAGTCCTTTATGAATGATTGTTTGAATTGACATCTGAAAGGAAATTATGCATTGCATTGTAGTACAGGGTTGATTTGGAAACTTCTCTCTCTCTCCCATAAATAGGATTCATGGAATGAAAAGTGTTATTTTTCATTATCATCCTTGCATTATTTGGGTCAGAGTCATACAACATGAGTTTCACTTCCGTTATCTTTGAGTAACAACAGCTCTTAAAAACATTGCGTAATCTTAAAATTTATCTAGTAACTCTTTTCTAGGGATCTTATACACCAACATTTAGCTAGGCTAGTGCTTTGGAGTAGGAAGAGAGATACACTCTCCAAAAGCTCAAAACACACAATAACATCTTGAGTTAGGGAGTGTTAAATTCCATTTGCAACATACTATCCTGGGACGCCCTTCTAACACAAGGGTCAAGCACTAGGTCGCATTGGTGTTGGCAGAGTTACTAACACTTCTTTGTTGACATCGGTGTAGATATTGCACATATTACGGGGATCACTCTGAGGTATACCCACAATGATGAGTGGAAGCCTTTGAGTTGATTTCGGGCTAGATACCCTACCCTTGCGTGTGGATCGGATTGACGACTGTTCCCCCAGGATTTACTGTTGTTTGTGGTGACCTTAGTGGCCTGTCTCTCTAGGATCTTACCCAAGGTGACTGTGGAGGGGAAAGTCTTCACGGTACCTGGAATTGACGTTGGCCAGACTCACTCGGCTCCTTGAAGGGTATACCCATGATTATGTGTGGGAGCTTGCACCAGGGTGTAAGTCCGTTAAGCAGGTCGTCAACGTAACTTTTCCACCCTAGCCCCGCCCCTTCTTGTCTCATTGTTGAGACGTTGGATTTCATCACCAACTAGTGGCTTCGAAATTAGAAGGTATTGTATGCTTGGTGATTGCTTCCTAGATTTTATTTACTAGTGCGTGCTCTTTGTTTCTCGAAGTTGACCATAGGAATTTCTTTGCGGAGCTTGTCATTTGTTTACAATTGCTCCCCCACGGTGTTCATGTAGAATGCAAGGTTTATCTCCAGAACATCTGGACGATACTCAACCCTCACCTACCGGTACACCTGAGGGTTCTCCCCATCAAACTGAAGTCCTAGTGGTTACTCCACCACACGGGGAAACCAGTGACGTTCTAGTTGTCACTACACCACCCCCACAGGTAGACCGAACTGACTCTCTCGAAGATTTTCGAATCACCAATACTAGAGAGGACTATCACATTCGCCGTGGTGAACGACCTGTGGTGCGATTAAATTCTTCTGACGAAGTCGTTGTTACATCTTCCGAATCAACCGTTGGGCCTTCTCCCGGTGTAGTAGGCCAAGATCCTTTTTGGTCGGGTGATTTCCGATGAGTCCTTTTTGGTACTGAGTCACCCACTGTCTACAAAATCAACCCTCTTGTGTCTTTTGAGACAGAAACTACACCAAAGACCACCACTTATCGCTTTGTTCTCCCTCCCGAGATGGCCCATCTCGCTAATAATACGAGTGTCCAAACCGAGATTACTGCAGCTACTCTTGCTCCTATCAATACCCAGAGAATACCTGATGTTATCCCGACATTGCCACCTGGGTACCATGCTTTGAATACTTTGTTGAATGCTCCTAATCCAACACCTCCGCAAACCCCAGCTGGTTCTCCAGGTATTCCCTCTTTTATCCCGACACTCCCTCCATTTCCTTCTGATAATCCTAATCCTAGTGGCATTATCCCAATTGTTGCACCACACTCGCAGATTCCTGTTGGTGGACAGAGTGGTACGGTTCCTTTTCCTTTTCCTGGACACAACACAATTACTACGCAACCTACAGTTGGCACACAACTTCCGGCTAGAACTATACCTACGATAGGGGGACCAACTTCACCTTTTGGACAAAATATGCCTCCTGACTTGGCCCAGTATTAGAATCAACTTCTACGAAACTTTCCTCAAAATGCTGGGGGGAAACAAACTGTCCCCACTGTAGGCCAACATTATCTAGGTATAACTAATCCTATTTGGGGTTCGGGTCAGACTACTCAACCTCAGGTCCCCACTCAAACTCAAGGTCACAATCCTTGGGGTTACTATCCTATCCAACCACCACCGAATCAGCCAGGGTCTTCCCTCTATGGGAAAACTGCATACGGTCCTACTGGTTTGCCGACAAGGCTTCCACCCCAAAGTCACCAGTACCCATAAGTGAATCGGCAGTTTCCCTTTCTTGCTACCTTGGATTTTCCAGATTTGTCTAGGATTCTCAATGATCCTATTCGTCACTCTCCCCAATGGCTGGCTATTCCTGCCAAGCTTCCATAAGATATTCCGAAATTCGATGGCAAGGCAGGAGAGGACCCAAATAATCATGTCATGAATTTTCATTTATGGTGTTCATCCAACTCGCTGATGGATGACTCCATTCGTCGACGTCTTTTTCAAAAAACCCTTACCGGTTCTGCTACGTAGTGGTATATTGAATTGCCACGAGGTTTCTTTTCTTATTTCAACACCCTAGCTATGGTTTTTCTTACACATTACCAGTTACCGATCCGTTATGATACTGGGACTAAGATTTTGACTTCCTTCAAACAATCTAAAGGCACTCATATATCGGATCATATTCATGAGTGGCGAAGGAGGCGACGTCTCATTAAAATTGAACTCCCTGATCAGTTACTGGCCGAATGGTTTACGAAATCCTTCGTGAACAAAATCGGTAAAGACATTTCTATGGGTCGTGTTGTTACGGAGAAGCAGGTTATCAGTCGTGCTCAATATCTTGATCTCGTTTATTCGCAAATGAGAACACTTTACACCCTGCTACCTGAATTACCTCCTCCTGGTACTTCTAGCACTTCAACTACTCTAGCTGCCTCGCATGCAGATGATGGTGTGATTGGTACTGCTCATGTCCACTCACATTCTCTTTCAAATACAACCCCTAAGTCCACATCTTCTAATGTTCAAAGTGCTCTGTCTCCTGCCCCTTCCACCGGTAAAAATTCTGAGGTGAACGTTGTTCAATCTACCCCGACCGGTAAAAATAAATCAAAGAAAGGAAGAGGTAAGAATAAGGAGAGTAAAAATAATAATCAAAATGAGCAAACTAAAACCCCACCTGTTGAAGATCGAGATAAGTGCAAGCCATGCTACCCTTTCCTTATCTGTGGTGACGATCATTACATGAAAGATTGTCCTCGATGTGCCAAAGTTACTAATTTCCTTCAAGGAACGCTGAAATCATCTACGCCGGAAGTCTTGTCCCAACCCTTCCCGTCTCAGCAACAGGCCTCGTTGGTCATTCATGACCAACCCTCTACTTCTACGACATCATATGTTTTGATGTGTATCGGTGATTCTACGAAAAATAATGTTGCACTCGCCACTAGAGCTAAAGACTATACTCCATCTAAGGAGAAGGTTGACGATTTACCTCCTACTTTGGTTCAACCCTCTCCACCGACTCTGCCTACAAACGGTCCTCTTCATCTCGAATGACCGATCTTGATACAGTTCTGTGACCACCCCCGAAAGGTGTCGTTAAGAAATCAGCCTTCAATCCTCATGCTCGTGTGGCCTAGAACTATAGCATTGTCGAAGATTTGGCCCAAGCACCTTCAGCGATATCTACCCTTGAAGTCCTTCAGTCTTGTCCTGCACAACGAAGGGCTCTGTTGAAAGCTATAGGTGGAATTGATCCCACAGATACGAATTTAATAGTCTTTGACTTGGAAGATCATATTCCAAGGTTTCCCCCTCAGCTTGCGTTTCAAATACAAGTTGTTGTCGCTGTTATAAGCAAAATCTGTCCGTAGGGGACGGATCCGACCTATCCGGCTGTGAAGCCGGTTACAGCCTCTTTGGTAGCTCGGCACGAGGCAGAGGCTACCCGCACCACAGGTGGTCCTTCACCTGAGGCGGTAAAGAAGGGGAAGAAGAAAGGTGAAAGACTTACAAGAAGTCCTTCTCAGGACCACCCACCTTGGGTGTTATACTTCCTTAGCTTCCTGGATGGCCGAAATGGCCTGGGGGATGAAATTTATGGACAATGGGATGAAAATGAGCTCGCTGATTTTTAGGACAGCGAACTAAATAAAGTGGACAGCGAACTGTTCACTCACTTAAAGTGTTGGAAACTACCCCAGAATGGGTCACCGGGGTAAACCGGTATCCTGGGTAAATAACCAGTGAAGTCTTTAAGAAAATAGGTATGAAACAAGGGTGGAAAAGGGGTTTAAAAGCTACAGCCAAGTACTTTTAAATGGCTGTAAATCATGAACAGCAAGCTATTCAAAGCCTTCAAAGCAAAGAAACAAGCCCAAAATGGCTCAAAACCCCCCGGGGT
>ML799419.1:99535-117153 GCA_009831015.1 Picea engelmannii
TGGAGGTCGCGTGGGAGGGGAGGAGTGCGCGCATGGAGGTGGTCGCGCGGTGAGCAGGAGGCAACGGTGGAGGTCGGGGAGAGGAGGCCGAGGGAGAAAGGGGGTTGGGCTGCGCGTGGAGGTGGATAGAGGAGGGCGTAGTGCGTGGGGGTTGAGAGGAAGAGCTGCATGGGTGGAGCTGCGCGTGGGGTTTGTGGGCATGGAGCCACGCGCGGGAATGGAGTATGCAGCAGAGTGGAAAGAGGAGAGGCCGAGGGCAAGAGGAAACGGTTGGAGACCGTGAGGAAATGGGGAAGGGGGTTCTGCGTGAGGAGAAGGAGCCGAGGGCGTGTTGCAGAGGCGGTGGTGGTGGCGCCGAGGTGGTGGACGGGCGGCCAGCCACCACCACAAATTAAATTTTTTAAAACTATATACAAAGTGGGTTTTTGGAAACGAAAAGAAACGTGAGGTTTCAGGTTCAAAACCCCTGGCCTCTGCTTGAATTTTTGGGGGGGTTTTTTTGGATTTCTGGGCATGAGCAAAGCAGAGGGTTGGGGTTAAAGGCCAGGGCTCTTCAGTGACATGCCCAGGCTTGTAACCCCAACTGATAACTTCATAATTTTTTAAGTTCTAAAGGTGCCTTGGAGGCTTGGGCAGAATGCCCAAGAGGGGTTCGAATCCCCTCTCCTTTGCATTTTTTAGCATACACTCTGAAAAAACTCAGCAACCAGCAACTATGAATTCTGAACCAGCACTATTACCATCATTTAAACAGCCAAACAAACACTAATTCCTTCTTGCAGATCTTCAAAATAACCAGCATAGCTAATTGGTTTTTCTTTGGGAAATTGGCATAATGGGTTACCTGAACAACTGTTGGAGATGGTCTCATGACAATGGCTGAACCCTGCTGCATTCCTCTTGCTGTCTGAAACCCCCTTGGCTGCCATGACTGCTGTTGCAGAGCTCCCCCTCCTCTGCCAAATTGACAAAATGACTTGGGAAAGAGGAGGAGGGAGGTTTTGTCCTTTTTTTTAATTTTCTCAAAAATTAAATTTCCCTCATTTTGCATGAGGCTACGTGCCCATGCTCCAAATTTCCAAAAAATGCTTAATAAAACATTTTAATATTTTTTTAATATTTTTTTTGGAATTTTGTGCAAGTCAAAGTTTGACTTTGACTTTGACTTTGACTCTGCTGCCACTGATCCAGCCCAAAAATGTTGACCGGAGAGGCGGAGTCGGAATTGGATGCAAGTTACGTCGTCGGAAAGGTCTTGACGAGGACATCAGGAATATGTCATCACCAACTTGAGATAATGCCTCCTCAGCCTTCAAATTCAGCCCGGAACAGTGGCCACTTAAAAACCCCTGACTTGCTGGTGGGCCCACATGACACCTAATCTTGCGAAAGGTGCCAAATTGTCATATGATATCCAATCGAGGCAAATGAGGTACCGTTGGAAAGGTATCGACGAGTACTTCGATGAGGTGACAATATAATTTTGTTCCAGGGTCATTTATGACTGTCTCAGCTGTTGTGAAACCCTGTCATGTGAGTTGGTGGACCCCTTTTTGCCTAAACTTATTGGTCAACTTGTGACAGCTCTAACCAAGTCATCCGGAGTCAGAATGAGGCAAATAAGATGTCGTTGGAAAGGTGTCTGAGTCTATTACAGCATGGAATTGCTGAATATCTAATTTATAACTCTTTACCCACAAATTTTAAACCATGAAGCACTGCAACCAATTTGATGTCCAAAAGTGGTCATAAACTTGCGAAGGCTCGTTCTCACTAACCGGGGGTCGAAACCAAGCACGGGATATACCGTTGGAAAGGTCTCACACTGCCCTACACCATGTTTGGGTTTGATTTTCCCTTTGATACCATCATATGAACAGATTCAGACCAGGAAGCTACAGCTATTAGTTTGGCCCATTCGGGTGACTTTGACTTTGCGTGCCTCATATGGGTCATACTGACTTGGAATCAAGATCATGATAGCTTGGTGAAAAGCTTGTTTCGATCCATGCCACTTGAAAGTGTTGTACCCCTTGAATAGAACAGTTTTGACATGAGGAGGAAATGCCATGGGAAGGCCCACAAGTCCCTGAGTGCACCCAACTGATACTCTTTCAAGGGCAGAGGCCACAATAACTATGACCCCCGCCACTGTCTTTGACTGGAAACATAGCACCAAGGGGAGTTTATGTAGAAGTAACTGTGTAAAACACCATGTTGAGCCCAGAGCAGATTTTTGGGTCAACAGTCGCCGACAAGAATATTTGTTGAACTGTAGTCGATGAGGGTGCCTCTACGTGTGTAATGTCTTTCGCTTGTTGGAAAGACATTGGCTCTCCTCCTTTAACTGAATCACAAAATACTTTGAAAGCCTTCAATGGCTCAGGTTTTAAGCCTTACGGTGTTCTTCCGTCGTTGCCTGTTACTCTAGAAGGTAAGATAGTCCAAGTTGAAGTGGAAGTTTTCAATGCTCCCCTAGATTATAATCTTCTACTTGGTCGTAGCTGGATAGATTCCATGCGTGCTGTTGTGTCAACAATTTTCCGTGTGGTATGATTTACTCATCAGGGAAAATTTGTTACGGTTGATTAACTTGCCTTCTTTAATTCTGATACTCGTATTGACAATGTGTCGTTCATAGCCAAAACCCCTCCGGGTTACGAGAATGTCGGTGTCGGCCTTTTAAAGGACTCTTCATTAATGGGCTCTTTCCCCATACCTCCTCCACCCAATATTCCACGCCCGTCAGTTGCTTCTATTAATATGATCTCCGCTGTACCTCATGAGCTTCTTGTATCTTCTGACCCTTGGATAGTCCCTGATCCAGGAGATCATACTCATTTTGGCAACGCTATGTCGTTAAGTCCGGTTGAGTCTGCTTATCAAGCTATTCAATCGGCAACACCTTCTACTTTTTCTCTTGATGAGTTGTCTCTTGATCCTTTTCGTGTCGTCTTTCCCACTAACGAGATGATCATGTCCGTCATGGAGGACACCCCTTGGGACGATGGGCATCATCGTTCCATACTGTTTCTGGAACAACAGACTCTCGAAAACTACCAACGGATTTCGACTCCATCGACCGTTGTTGTCATATCAACCGTTCCTATATCTACACATAATGTGTTTGCCGAAGGGAACCTCAGTAATATTTCTCCCACGATCCCCATTGATATATCAGTTAAACCTAGGATTGTTGAAAATGTTCACATTGGAGCTTCGTGTTCTCCAGATGAAATTGTCACCTATACTGCTCTGTTTAAAGAATTTTGTGACATCTTTGCCTGGAGCTATGAAGAGATGCCAGGTATCGACCCTTCCATTGTTGTGCATGAGATAAAGATGTACCCCAGAGCTAAACCAGTCCGACAGCGCCTTCGTCTGGTTCATCCACGTAAAGCGGCAGCTATTAAACTCGAATTTGAAAAACTTCTCAAAGCCGGTTTTATTTATCCCGTGGCTCTGATAGAATGGGTTTCCAACCCTGTACCGATTGATAACAAAGGTGGTAGTATACGTGTTTGTGTTGATTATCGGGATATTAACAAAGCCTGTCCAAAAGACAACTTTCCAACCCCTTTCGTCGACCAAATCGTTGATGATTGCGCCGGTAGTGAAATTTTTTCTCTCATGGATGGATTCTCCGGCTATAATCAAATTAACATCGCTCCTGAGGACCAACATAAAACTGCTTTTATTTGTCCTTGGGGTACTTTCGCCTATAGGAAACTTCCCTTCAGTCTTAAGAACGCAGGTGCAACGTTTCAATGTGCTATGTCTTATGTGTTTCATGATATAAAGCATATCGTTCAACCTTATCTAGACGGTTTGCCAGCTCATTCTTTACGTCGAGTCGATCACCCCACTCATCTCCGAGCAATTTTCATTCGTTGTCGGTTCTATCGCATTCGTTTAAATCCTCATAAATGCGTCTTTTACGTAGAGTCCGACTGTCTTCTAGGTTTCATTGTTTCACGTCAAGGGATCTGGGTGGATCCTATTAAGGTCGAGGCGATTCTTAATCTCCCTCCTCCTTCTTCATTGCATCAATTACAAAGTTTGCAGGGGAAAGCAAACTTTATTCGTCGTTTCATCCCTAACTATGCCGAGATTACTCGAGGTTTTACAAGGCTACTAAAGAAAGGTTCTGAGTTTGTTTGGGATACCGTAGCCAACAATGCTTTTGAGGCTTTGAAGTTGTCCCTCACGAAAGCTCCACTTCTTTTTCCTCCTGATTATAGTCGTGATTACTTTCTTTATCTTGCTGCCTCCGAGTACACTATTGGCATGGTTCTCGTTCAGGAGGATGACGCACACGATGAACATGTTGCTTATTACTTGAGTCGAAGTCTCACATCCATTGAGATCAAGTACCAACATGTTGAAAAACTGGCTTTGGCTACTGTTCAAGCAGTTCAACGTTTTCGCCATTATATTCTCTACAGGAAAACTACAGTGATTTCACATTGTAATCCTATGCAACATATTATGACACGTCAATTGCTAGGGGGCAAGAACTCCAAATGGATTTTCATACTCCAGGAGTTCAACTTGGAATTCGATCGTGCCACGTCAAAGAAATCCTTAGTTTTTGCTGAGTTAATATGCGATTTTCCCCACTCAGCCACGAAAAATGTAGCAGTAGATTCATTACCTGATGAATCACTTTTCCTTATCAGCACTGACGATATTTGGTATGGAGATATCATTATATATCTCCAAACCCAGACTTTCCGGCCTGATTTGTGTAGTACTAAACGACGTCGTGTCCGTTATCAAGCTCACCAGTACATTATCCTTGGAGATACTCTTTACCATCGAGGAATTGACTCTGTGTTTCGACGTTGTTTGACTTTTGACGAAGCCGAGAAATCCTTGAATGACTGCCATTCTGGAGCATGTGGTGGTCATATGTCTGGGTATGCTACTTCCCAGAAGATCTTACGTGCATGATATTTTTGGCCTTCCTTGTTCAATGACTGCATTACTGCTGTTTAGAAGTGCCATGCCTGCTAGACCTACAATCAAAACATTTGGTCGCATCCTGCTCCCCTTCATCCTGTGGTCTCAGTTGGTCCTTTTGAAAAATGGGGCATTGATTTCATGACATGTCACCCTCACTCGACCGGGGGGCATGGTTACATAGGCGATGCCAACATTCGGTAATACTGGAAAGACTGCAGCGTTATTTCTTTTCAACCATGTCATAGCTCGTTTTGGTGTTCCTCAGGCTATCGTTATCGATCAAGGTAATCATTTTAGGAATTTTATGATGTCTGAACTTACGGAAAATTTGGGTCTTCATCATGATAGCTCAACACCCTATTATCCGCAAGCTAATGGCCAGGTCGAAGAAATCAATAAGGTTCTTATAACTATGATTCGATGGATGATAGGAATTCATAAAACCAGTTGGCACACGATGTTGTTTTCGGCATTGTGGGCATATCGGACATCTGTCAAATCCGCTACGGGGTTTACACCCTTTCAATTAGTCTATGGCATAGAAGCCATTCTGCCAATAGAATGTGAGATACCTTCTTTGAAGTTAGCTGTAGAACTCTTACCCAATACTTCTGAAGAGGAACGTCTGTTGTATCTGATGTGATTAGACGAGACTCGACGTGACACTACTCTAGTAATAGAAGCCCAGAAGAAATGCGTCAAGGCACAGTATGACAAGCATGTCAAGCCTCGTGTTTTCTCTGAAGGTGATCCTATTCTTTTGTACGAACAGGATAAAGATGTCTTAGGATTTGGGAAATTCGAACCAATGTGGCATGGTCCTTACATTGTTCACAGAGTGTTGGAAAAAGGAGCATATGAGCTAGTTGATTATGATGGTATACCTTTGAGTGAACCCATGAATGGGTTGTACTTGAAGAAGTACTATGCATAAGTTATTTTTGCATAAGTACTTGTATTTTATGTATCATACTCTGTGTGTGTGTTACTTTAGTTTTCTTTTGACGTTATCTGGTCTCTGCCCTTACGTGACGTTGTGTTTGATTGCCAGATGTCGGAGTATTCGCTACCTTATTGGCTTCGCTGATGGTGCTAGCCATAGTACTCGGAACCTAGCTTTAGCTGCATGGGCAATCTATGCCCCAACCAATGAACTTATATCTTTACGAGGTGTATGTCTTGGTCGTGCAACCAACAACATTGCCAAGTATAGCATCGTTATTGAATTATTGGTTGATGCTATCTCGCTTGGAATTCATCATTTGGTTGTGCAACTCGACTCGCAGCTTTTGGTACTACAACTAAGTAATGTCTACTCTATTCGAAGTCCTACTTTATTACGAGTGTATTTGCGAATTTGCCTCTTGGAACGATATTTTGATCACATTGAATATCAACATATTCCTATATGTCTTAATACATTAACAGATGCTTTGGCTAATTATGTATTGGACAGACATTTATATCATTTATAAATCAAACACATTTAAATTCACACAATGTAAAGTAAACCGGTAGAAGCTGTTTGTATATATATATAACGATCAAAAGAGTTTGTTTTTACAAAATGTTTGTCCGAAGACCAAAATATCAAAAATTGAAGCTCATAGCTTCTACAAAGTGACGTCACGGATGACGTTCATGATAACACACTACTTCCCTAGCTACTCTATGGAGCAGTCGACCCATAGCTGCGGAAACCCCTATAGTGTGATGTTGATCACGTCGTGGAACCTCTTCCAGAGTCATATCTAGAATGTCTGTTGTAAGACCCTCTAAATTCTGCTCCACGATCTGATAATCTTCTACATACTGTGGTGATATTGCCACTGCTTCTCCTCATCGCTAGATAGGGGAGGTACCAGGAGGTCTATAAGGTCCAACGTCTGTGTTATCAACAAATATTTTTTGTTAGTCCTTTGATAAATCTATAAAACAAAAACATTTAAATATGATAAAAATTCAAAAACATTTAAAAAGAGAAAATTTGTGTTCTTCTTACCGAGGTCTCCCCACTGAGCATCTTCAGGTATTGCTAGATCCAGATCTCCTTGGAAATCCAACCTGACATATGCGTAGTCATCGACCATCAGCATCTGGTTTTGCAACCAGTCAAAGAAAATATCGTCATATTTGACGATAGGTCCTGCCACATGTCGGGCCATGAGTCGACACCATCATAACATCCTCGGATCCCTAGGACCTGGAAGGTTCCACTCAACATGTAGACGAAATATAGGAACCCTCTCTAGGAAAAAAGACACTAACAGAGATCCATATCCAAATTGTTTCAGTTCTCCCCGCCTGCACATGATCAGTTGTCTTTTGATACTGCGTAATAATGCATCAGCCCAGTTAAATACTCGGGGCTTGATACACTCGATGGCGTACTAGAAATAGTTCTTCAATGCCATATGGGGAGCAGCACTTCCAGCCATCCGAGAAATCGTGAAGAGAATAGTGTAGAGAGTCAAGTCAGTTACTCCCCAGATTGCCACTTTCCCTTTTTTTCTTTCGGCCTTAGGTATGCAATATTGGTTGCAGTATTCACTCATTTTTAACCCACCTGATCTGCTGCCGGTCAGACTGGCATAGGACCCACGCCTGGATAATTCGGTCAAGAAATATATGTCCTCGATGTCAATAGCTAAGGTGTGAGCTCCGACAATGAAAACTTGATGGTCTGGATCCCACATTTGGACTAGATACTCCAATAATCGGACTTGGGCTCTCATGCCCGGGATACAGAAGTATTTTAAGAGACCATAGTCTCTTAGTGTAGCTATGGTGGGAGGATGATTTTCAGCATTTGCGTTATCCTCCTCATGTTCTCATTCTCTTCACTCGAGCACCATGTTTTTGGCTATTAACCTGCATAAGAAACATACAAACATGATTAATGATCTTATTCATGAAATAAATTTCTTCTATTGGATAAACGTTTCAAATTTTTTTTGAGTTCCGCGCTGCTCATAGGTGCCATACTATGCACAGTGTGAACTTCTCACAGGCAGCTTAAGGCCCACCTATGAGAATGAGTCATTCTCGCAGGTCCCGTATGGGCCACCTGCGAGAATGCCTCCATGCATATAGGGTTCAAAAAACTCACTTAAAACAAAACTTTTAACCAATGAAATCAAATTTTTGAACCATGAAAAGATCAGGAATGATGAACTTACCAAGATGCTACTGACGGCTCATCAAATGATCACTCATAGCTCCCGGAAATTGACACCGAATGCAGAGGGTAAAATGAGGGTTTTTGGAACTCAATGGTAAAAATGTGAAACGATATGGTAAATTTAGTTGTTTACTCATTTTAATTACTTTTTACTATATCAAATTTGGGTTTTTTATGTTTATTTATTATTTAAACCTAATCACTAATGTGAAAATGAGTGTAAAGACTTGCAGGTGTGAAACATGGATGATTATGGACAGAGTTTTCCCTGGTGTGGTGTGATTTTGATTGTTTTCTATGGTTTTTACTTAAAACCTCGAGCGCCTTTTTGTCCGTTCTTGAGCTTGTAAAACACATAAGAACGTGATCGAGCGTCGTTTTATCACTTTTTCGGGCTCATTGTGGTTATACGAAAAAGGAACCTCCCTGGAGTTTTCTTTAAGCTCTTTTCAGACTCTCTAAACAGGAAAAGATTGCCGAGCGACCTTGCTGTTTTCACGCTCGATAAAGTATTTGAAGTATGTGTCTTTCGAGCGATAGTTTAACCCTTTTTCGGTCTTGTTGGACTACTGTACAAAAAAGGAACTGAGAGAGTTCTCTTTTAAGTGTTTTTCCAAACTCTATAATCTTGAAAAAACTTCGAGTTTACTATCTCTGGACTCGTTAAACAAACATTGACAGACCCATGATGGGACCAAACCACTCCTTCCTAGGGTTCGTTAAACGTACTCCAAGGGACTCGTCCGAAGGATGAGCTTATATCAACAAGCATATGTGATCCTCTTCAGGATTGCGTAAAAATAAAGAGGTACTTGCCAGAAATGGTGGGGGAAAATTTGGGAAAGTGATATGTTTCATCTTCATATTAATTGGTAGTAAGAGTCACTCTTGAACATGACACCCCCTATTCATCATTTGAAGCTGGTTTGGGAAATCCATTTGTCTCTCTTTCGATTGATTACAAGGTCATTTCATGTGTCGTCTTTGAGTCAATGCTGCCAAATCATTGGTCGTGTCGTTCATATGTTCAAGAGAAGTCCATTTGAAACCTATATTGAGTCGGCCATCTGCAGTTACCCATTCTCTCCGTGTCAGCTTTCCCTGTGTCCAGTCCAATTGCCACATGCTCTGTTTCACCATCAAACTCTGTTACTCATTTCGTGTCATTGATGGGGGATACATCAAGGCCCTCTTGTGACAAGTTTTGTTCCGTCGACTTCAGCACATTATCCGGAATCGAGACTTAGAAATTATTTAGTACCTTGAAGCTTGCATGCCTTAATGGAAAGTTTCTCACTTTCGGCAGTGGGTTTACATCATTGATCCCTGATCGAAAGATTCCGTCAGATGTTCGACATCAACTCATTTATTCACACTCGATGGATTGTACTATAGTACCTTGGGATTCATTGACATCAATGGTGATTTCCCTCACACTTGTTAACGGTTGCATCATTGACCGGTAATCAAGTGGTTTCTGCCATGTTCGACTTCAACACATGTAATCACATGGTTAGATTCATACTTTGGGCGATAAGATTGAAGACCCTGGATATTCTCTTTATGATCCAGGTTGCGATGGAGTATGTATAATTTGCGACACATAGATCCATTGTGTATGTTTTGTGGCTATGTTGTCTTGATTAAAAATTTGTCGCATAGATCCACAGTGTATTCATGTGGCTATGCTATATTGTGACGGCATGGATCCATAGTGTATGATTGGTGGCCATGACGTTTGTTTATGATGTCATCAGTCTATGATCTGAGTATGGGAATCCCTACCTCAGAATTGGTATATATGATATTCTGTCGATGCTTGGATGTTTGCAGATTTTCAATTAGATGTGCTCTTGGTTCTTAACACACACATGCAGTTTACAAAGTCTATCGAATGTCACTGGTTCCAATCTCAGACTTTGGGGGGCATTCTGTTATCCATAAATTTGGTCATCATGATGATGTGATGATATTGGAGAAATCAGGCTCTTCACTAGAACACTTTCCTAAGAAAAGTTACCTTTGTCTTTTTCGTGAAATAATATTTTTAAGGAAGGTTCGCAGGATACCTGTATATTTACCTGCGAGAATGTATGATTCTCGCAGGCTGCATTAAGACAGAGTGCGAGGGGTTCACACTGTACCTAACTGCTAGGGTGTGAACATCTTCTAAAGAAGGGAAAAAGATGGATTCCCGAGCCTTCTAGAAGGGAATCTTCTAGAAGGATGAGATGGAATTCGAATGGTTATCTAAGTACTGGCTTTCCTGATATCTTGGGATCATTCCTATCCAAGTAAATAATCCATTTTCTCTTATAAATTGAGGGGAATGCTCATGGAAAAGGTTAAGCAGCAAGCTAGCAAGAGATCTATTGGAGAATTAGTGTGAGATTGTATGAAGGACTGATGCTACAGCAGCTAGAGACACCAGCAAGGTTATCAAAAGTGGTTGATAGTCTTCATGCATGAGCAAGTGTGTGTGTCAGAGCTAGGAGCCATCGAAAGGAGACTTGCAACATCAAGGCTCAGGTTGTAACTCTTTCTTTCTATCAATTTAATACAGTAATATGTTTCTTTCCCATAAAGCTGATGTCACTTTATTACATAACTCCTTGATCATATGTATAGATTAACTGTTGAATATATTGAGTTGTTTTCACTTCAATTGGTTTGAGTTGTCCTGGTCTTGGTGGCACAAGAGCATTGGAGCGAATTTGGTACAACAGAGACCCAAGGAAGCGATCATAAGGTACGTCCATGATTCCTGCCTCCTAGTTCATTCAATAGTCTAAATCTAGGGAAAGAGTATTATTCTGTCCTGTTTTGTTCTAGATCCAGGTGGATCTAGGGAGATCGGTTTGTGTCCGCACTTACGGATTAATCCTGAAACAATTAGTGTAGTAAATTACAACACTAAATTATATGTTGGTTTAACTATCCTTCATATTTTTATATGCACGTAAGCATGGAATAATATTTATAGAGGAATTATCTTCATGTGTCATGACTAGACTTTTTTGTTAATAGACTTTAGTTTCCTAATTATTTTTTATTTATTTATTTATAGGAATTCGGGGTACATTACATATGGTATCAGAGATGTAGGTTACAATGCTTGGACCTTAGGGAAACACCAAAATTGTATTTTTGTTTTTGAAGGAAGAATCTAACAAACATATTTATGGTTTCAAACAGAAAACATGTCTATTGTGAAAATGTCAGCACAAAATGAAGAAGGAAACAGACCTGAGGGGAATTAAAATCGAGCACTTCCTAGAAACCCAGAACATCATAGTGACGGAATTTCAGCTACTCAAGTATTGGGAACAATGAGGAACATTATTATAGAATCACAACTGTTTAGAGATGATAATGAAAAATTGAAGAAAGATCAAGAAGATCAATGGGAAATAAATGAAATTTTGTTACGCAGTATAGTAACAAATAAGAGTCCAAAATATAATGAGAGGGAAGAAGAGGTCAGCAAAAATTCCTCAAGGAATTCTAGTCACGAAACAAAAAAAAGAAGACATTTATTCTGAGGAGACACACATGACCGAAAACAAGGCATATATAGGAAGGAAAAGAAAACAAGTGGACCACCTGGAAGGTGAGTTCAAAAATATAATACCCTCCACCTTCAATGGAGAATTAAAGACTGGTGAGGAAGTTGAAGCATTCCTGTTAGACATTAAGAAATACTTTCATATTTATAATTACTCTAGTAACATGAAGGTTAGAATGGTCATTTATAACTTAAAGGGAAAATCTAGTATCTGGTGGAAAGACCTGAAGCTAGTGAAAGGATTGAAGGAGAAATGAATGGAATGGTCATAATTCAAAAAGTGTTTCAAGAAGAAGTAATTATCATAAAGATATTACGAAGGAAAGAATAAGGAATTCTATGAACTGTGACTAGGGAAAATGGCTATGGATGATTTTATTAACAAATTCCTAGATCTGTTGAGGTTTGTGCCTTATATCAAAGAAGATAAGGTAAAAATACAAAAAAATTAATTTGTCTACCACAATCATACAAAAACAGAATTGAATTTGATAATCCTAAGTCTTTAAATGAAGTGTTTCAGAAGGCTCGAATGTTCTATGAACATAACAAACAAAGATATGAAATTTCAAAGGAATGGAAAGATAAGAAACAAGAAAAAATGAATCAGTGTAAGAAAGGTTTCCAACCAGCCCCTTTCTGTAACATGGAAAAAGGATTTCAAAGGAAGGACTATCACTCTAATACACATAATACTCAAGGGGGAAATAAACCAGTTAATCTGGGATTTAAGAAGGTAGGGGACAACCCCAGAGAACCATTTTAATGTTCGGAGTGTGGAGAGCCCCACCTACGGAGAAATTTTCCATGCTTAAACCCATCAACAAGGACTTCAGTCCACAATCTTCAAGAAGCTTCAATAGTTGGAGACATTGGCAGAAGCGTGCATAAGATCAATGCAACTCTGGATGGAAGACATGAAGATCATCAATCCACTATTGTGGAACTTGAATGTAAAATTCATTTCAACAATGTTCCTATACTAATTGACCCAGGAGCTAGACTGAGCTATATTACTCCAACTTTAGTAGAATTGAACAAATTAAAGAAGTTAAAACATGCTAAATATTGGTTAGTACAACTAGAAATGGGGACCAAAAGAAAAGTAACAAAAATTATTTATGATTGTGAACTCAGTATAAATGGTAAGAGTACAAAGTTAAATATGAATGTGTTACCTCTAGGGTCTTATGATATAATTATCAGGATGGACTGGTTAGAAAAAAATTAAGTGATATTAAATTGTTATGAAAAATCATTTGTTTACAAGGATGAAAATAATACAGCCAGAATAGTACAAGGAATAAAAAAACCAGTTTTTGTTAGGCATATATCAACAATGCAATTTAAGAAATGTATTAATAAGGTTTTCCAAGTATATGTTTTTCAAGTAACTAATCTCTTAGAGAAAGAAACAAAACCAAGTTTCGAAGGCTTTGCAGTTCTACGTGGGTTCAAAGATGTATTCGTGGAATAAATATTGGAACTACCTCCAAGGATACATATATATTTCTCTAGCAATCTACTACCTGGATCTGCCCCGGTGTCTAAGGAACCTTATAGAATGAGTGTACCTTAATCAACAGAATTGAAAATTTAGTTACAATAATTGTTAGATAAAGAGTATATCAGACCAAGTGTTTCACCCCAGGGAGCACCAGTGTTGTTTGTTAAAAAGAAAGATGGAACTTTGAGACTATGTATTGATTATCGTCAACTGAATAAAATCACGATTAATAATAAGTATCCTTTACCTAGAATTAACGATCTCTTTGACCAATTTGGAGGAGAAAAAACATTCTCTAAGCTAGATTTGAGGCCCAGTTGTCACCAAGTCATGATAAAGGACAAAGACGTAAACAAAACAATGTTTAGAACACGTTATGGACACTATGAATTTGTAGTGATTTTGTTTGGACTTACTAATGCACCAACAACCCTTATGTGCTTGACAAATAGTATATTTCTCCAGTATCTGGTTAAATGCATGATGGTTTTTATTGATGATGTTTTATTTTATTCAAAAACTGAAGAGGAACATGAAGAACATATGAAAGTAGTACTACATAATTTAAGATAACATAAGTTATATGCTAAGTTTGATAAGTGTGACTTCTACCAAAGGAAGATAGAGTATTTAGGGAATGTAATATCAGAAGATGGTATTGCAATGGACCCAGAAAAGATTAAAGTCATTATTTAATGGCCTATTCCTAAATATGTAGCAGACATAAGGTCATTTATGGGGATTACCAGTTACTACCAGAGTTTTATCGAAGGATTTTCCAGAATTGTGTATTCAATTACATCACTACAGAAAAAGGGAATAAAATTTAATCGGTCGCAAAAATGTCAAGACACTTTTGATAAGATAAAAGGAATGATAACTACAACACCTATCCTAAAAGTAGCATATCCAAATAAAGACTTTACATTTTGCATAGATGCGAGTAAAGAGGGATTGGGAGGTGTGCTAACACAATATGGACATGTCATCTATTATGAATCACGTAAATTGAAAGAACATGAATGAAACTATGTGACTCGTGATTTAGAATTAGCAGCTATGATTCATGCATTAAAAATGTGGTGACATTATTTAATGGGAAGAAAATTTATGTTACTAACTGAAAACAATGGTGTAAAGAATTTTTTCAGTCAACCAGATCTCAACACAAGACAAGCGAGATGGTTGGCCTTTTTAAGTGAGTTCGATTTTGAAGTATGACACTGAAAGGGTAAAGAAAACAAAGTTGTAGATGCACTAAGTCAGAGGACTAGTGAGCTTTATGAAATAATTATCAGGAAGGTAGAAAATGATATCAAACATAGGATAAAATTTCCAAGCAGTAATGATGAAGATTACAACAAAACAACAACAAAATTGCAAGGAAATGCAGAAAATCTAAACAAAACTGATCTAAGTATAAATGAAAATGGGATGTTAAGGTTCAAACACAGGTTATATGTACCTAACTGTACTGATTTAAAGATGAAAATTCTTGATGAGTTGCACAAAAAGTCATATTTTGGTCATCCATGATACCAAAAAATGATAACAACATTAAGGAAACAGTTTTATTGGCCTGACATGAAAAATGAAACAGATGAATATTTGTCTAAATGTTTAGATTGTCAACAGGTAAAGGATGAGCATCAACATCCGACATGTTTGTTACAACCTCTGCCTATACCTGAATGGAAATGAGAAATTATTTTGATGGACTTCATCACAAGTTTTCCTAAGACTCAAAGACAAAATGACTCAATTATGGTAGTAGTTGATAAACTAAGTAAATATGCACATTTTATACCTGTGAAATCTACTTACAAAGCGATTAATATCGTTGAAATATTTATGAAAGAAATATTTAGGTTGCATGGAATTCCTAAGATGGTGATTTCATATAGAGATGTCAAATTTACATCCAATTTTTGGAAATAATTGTTTGCAGGTTTGGGTACTAATTTGAATTTCAGCACAAGTTACCATCCACAAATGGATGGGAAAATATAACGAACAAACCAAATTATTGAAGACATGTTGCAAATGTACGTAAGAACAAAACCAACTAAGTGGGAAGAGTATATGAACTTAGTTGAGCTCGCTTCCAATAATGGTTATCAAGCATCAGCTAAGGTGAGTCCCTTCAAAGTATTATACAGAAGGAAATGCAAAACCCTGATCAATTGGGATAATCTAGTTGACAGTATTATGGCGGGACCAGAAATGATCCAAGAAATGGAAAGAATGGTAAAAGGGGTACATAAGAACTTGAGAGAGGCACAAGACCAACATAAAAGCTATGAAAATCTAAAAACAAGACACGAGGAATTCAAAATTGGGGAACATGTATATCTAAAAGTGAAAGAAAGAAGAAGCTCTCTAAATATAGGAAATTGTTTCAAGTTGACGCCAATATTTTGTGGCCCCTTTGAGATTTTAACTCAAATCGGACCCATGGCATATCAACTGACACTTCCTACAAATTTAAAAGTTCATAATGTTTTTCATGGTTCATTATTAAAAAGACATATTTATGATCCTACTCACGTCATTGATTGGAACAGGGTGCAGGTGGAACCAAAAGGTGAGTTCCAAGTGGAAACTTTGTGCATTCTCGAAAGGAAAGAAGAAATACTTCGAAATAGAGACATCACCCAGGTAAAAGTGCAATGGAGTCACTTTAGTCCTGAGGAGGCCACTTGGGAATTGGAAGAAGATATGTTGAAATCTTATCCAATTCTATTCTGAGTGATGATTGAACATCGATGACAGTGTTATACTTAAGGGGGAGAGGATGTAATATCCTCCAATTATTAGAAAATAAATTCCAAACTGAAATTAAAAATAAATTTCCATTTATGGAAATTCGGATTTGGAAATTAGGATCACATATGGCATGAGGAAAAACATTTTATGAACTGTTGAAGTGGCTAAGGAGTGTGACTTAGCTTTCCCTTATGGATTCATGGTCAAGCTAGGGGGTCATTAGGACAAGTGATCATGGTTGTTCTGTTTCTAGGGTTGGGTGGAATGTGGTTGTTTCATTTGTTTTCACAATATCAGTCTTTAGATATGTATCTCAGGTATGTATTCAAATTGTTGATGTTATATTGTTGACGTTATACATTTGATGTTATGTTTTATGTTCTTATATTTATAAATCTGAATTGATTAAGTGGACTGTGTAATTGTGTTAGATTCATGGCTTACCACTGTGTAAGAGTACTGGTAACGATGTTTATCTAAAGTATTATAGTATATATATATATATATATATATATATATATATATATATATATAACTGTATATATGTGACTATTGGCCATGATAACTTATTTCTGTGATTATTGTTCATTTATTGCACCAAATCAAAATACTTCAGAATGAAAAGTATAAATAGATTGTATTGAAATTGCTAATAATATCCTGAGTATAGGTGGAAAAGAATAAAAGTTTCAAATACATTTTTTTATCTATTATCATAGCAAAGGTATATGATACAAGAGATCACAGAATGTTTGGCAACAATAACACTTATTACGGTCAATAGGTCGCTGACCAAAATTATTACAACTTTGGTTTTCCATTGATCCAAGAACCCAATAATAGTCTACACATAGTTTTTAGAAAGTCAACATAAAATTGTCTATGACAGAAGTGAGTGTGCGCATGGACTAGTGGAAGGAAAGTGGAACCCAAATACCTTTTGTGGACAGGTCGCTTCTTTCACCAAGTGCACTGTCTTTTCTCCCAACCTGCAAGGAATCCATACGATAGTATTAGTAACTTACTAATGTCCAAACCATTTAAAAAATGAAGTAAACAATTGAAGAAAAGTCGATCCATGACTCAGGAGGGGAGTGGGTGTGTAATCCATATGATGGGTTCTCTCGCAATGATGAAGGGAACCATCATCAATTTATATCCATGCAAATTTTGCTGGAGCAAAAGGATTCTACTTACAAAATGCCCACAGATAAAACAGAGAAAACAGCCCAAATAGTTTATATTTTCTGCAATTAAAACAGAGTATATCCATTACAAAATAGAGCATCCATCAAGCGCTCCAGAAAACAGAGCAAAGCAGCATACATTAGTTCCAGAAAAAACAGAGTACTCAGCTACAGCTGCATTTACAAAACAGAGTTTAGTTCTAAAGACGGGAGAAGCTTCACACACACGCTAACTAGCAGAAGCGTCCAGATATCTAGAAGAATGTAGAAGGAGGGAAGAAATTAATGCAGGAGTTGGAGAGTGGTTGACAAAATTTAATTGCAGGGAAGATTAATAAAATGATGATCCACGTCACCAACACTCCCCCTTAATCTTCACTGCCATGTATGTCTGCAATACCAATCTCCTCCCGGAGATGCTCAAAAACATTCTTTGCAAGCGGCTTT
>ML799419.1:120743-141792 GCA_009831015.1 Picea engelmannii
CAAATCCCAAACATCCTGGGAACAAAACAGGGTTTTCATTCTGATACTCCAGTAGTCATAATTTTTGCCATTAAAAATTGGAATCTGGGGTTGTAAAATGCTTCCAGTTGCACCTGCCATGATTTTTTAAATAAAATTTGCCTGCTTTACTGTTCTTCCTTTTTTTTTCTTTTTCAATCTCTGTCAAACCAACACGAATTCCAGCCGAGGAATACCTTAATCGTCTGTAAAACTGAGTGAAGGAACCTCGGAGGTTCTGCAAAACCCTGGAGATTGCAGTGGGGGAGGAGGAAAAAGTTAAAACCCCCGCTAATTTTCACAGAAATGCAAATTAGCAGCAGCGAACGAGTCGGTCGTGGTGATTTCGTCTCCGCCCGATCCGCAGAAGGAGTGAGGTCGCTTACGCAGCATGCTAGAGTTGGCGTCAGTGCTGAATTTTATACACGTTTTTAGACTCGTGCTGAATATAAATACGGAGTTTTCAGCCGAGGAGCTCGAAACGGCTCTGATACCACTTTGCTGGAGCAAAAGGATTCTACTTACAAAATGCCCACAGATAAAACAGAGAAAACAGCCCAAACAGTTTATATTTTCGGCAATTAAAACAGAGTATATCCATTACAAAACAGAGCATCCATCAAGCGCTCCAGAAAACAGAGCAAAGCAGCATACATTAGTTCCAGAAAAAACAGAGTACTCAGCTACAGCTGCGTTTACAAAACAGAGTTTAGTTCTAAAGACGGGAGAAGCTTCACACACACGCTAACTAGCAGAAGCGTCGAGATATCTAGAAGAATGTAGAAGGAGGGAAGAAATTAATGCGGGAGTTGGAGAGTGGTTGACAAAATTTAATTGCAGGGAAGATTAATAAAATGATGATCCACGTCACCAACAAATTTCACTTAAGAAAGTAAGAAAAGTAAGCAAACATCTAATCCAGTTTTGTGGCTTTGTAACTCCTGTACATATATATAGAGTATGAAATATAGAGAACAATTGTATACAGGAAGTACATAATGAAATCAAAGGGAAGAGGAAGTGTCATCGAAACAATTTCTTTTAGAGAATAATCACCCACATAAATTACTTAGAGGTAATTATTAAAACCTTTACCTGGGACCAATTAACAAAAGGAATTTTATTAAGACGAAACTGAGAACGAAACGAAGAGTTGACAAGTATAAATGGAGATTACCTTTAGTTCTCGTAACTGTAGTAAACAATTACAGACAGAGAAGGGATGCGATCTGGATATCTTTAATTACGATAAAGACCTAATTGGCTTGATTAAAATTTATTAACGCAAGAACGGGCCCAAACCCCACAAAAACCCTTTGCTCGCATAGTGAATAGGATATGTTGCATACACATGCGGGATGTAAAACAAGTTAAAAGAAAAACGAGAAAACCCTATAATATAGTACACCCGAATCTAGGTGTCTTTTTCATGAAAAATGCATGTGCAAGAAATCCCTAAAATTAAACGTGACAGAGATGTAATTATAAGGGACAAAATATCATGTGAAGGTCGTGGTCGAGCTAGTTGTATGATTTAATAGAGATAGGTCATCAATAAATACAGACGAAATTCAAGAAACTCAGTATCCAGGAAAGACATTGTAGAGACAGAATTAATCCTGGATGCAGCATGATTCTTCATAGAAAGAGTATTATAATATCAGTGAAATACAAACGGAGAAACGTGATTAAAAAAAATAAGTTTATTAACCTTCTATGAAACTAGTTAGGATGAGAATGTAGCCATACAAAGATTAAATAGATAAGTCTATAATGAGTTTAATAAGTGCAATATACTTCGTAGATTTCAACGAAGTCCTGGATTAGCAAGAAAAACACTATAACCTTTAGGCAATGAATTTTGTTTGAAAGAAAATGAAATGCAAGGGTTTAGCTTATGGAAACGTCTTACAGTGTTTTCCGACCATAGGTTTGAGTGGGGAGAAAATCAAAAGGGTACGGGATTGGGAACTTGTAGTCAACAGTGAAGAAACATGGTAACTCTGTCTCTTGAACCAAACCGTTTGATAAAACTTAAAGTATTAAACATAGAAGACAAATGCATCCTTTTTCACGGTGGAATCTAGAGTTAGCATATGCGTAGGGTGTTAACCTTGTTGTTAACAATTTCATAGCATATATTATGTTATAGTATACTTTTGGCACCCTAGTACAGTATTAGGATAGATGGGTATAGTTGTAGCCCTCGCTCGCATACTATGGATATTAACATTCATGTATTCTAACTTATAGCGATGCAAATAATGGTATGTTTTAATACTTGCAAATCTTGATGGAGCTTATAATAATATAGCTATGAGCCAATCCACCAAAATACTACAGATTAGTGTAGTAAAGTACAAGAGTAAATTATATATTGGTTTAACTATCCTTCAAATATTTATATGCACGTAAGCAAGCATGGAATGATATTTATATAGGAGTTATCTTCATGTTTCATGACCCAACTTGTTTGTTTTTTTTTTGTAAATAAAAAATGGGTAATTTCTATTAATGAGTTGTCACTGTATAAAATTGATACATGTCACTGGTCAGTCACTTATTCTGTCAAACTAGTGGAAACCAAAATAGGTGGCTGCCTATTATGCTTTTACCCAAAAAAGGGCATCCACCACTTGCCCTACCAATTTGTTGGAAACCAGAGCAGGTGGAGGATGGTAGTGTTGACAGAACTGTTTGTTTAAAATAAGCTTACAAATAAACTCTAAAAATCAAAACTAGGAAAGAAATGAATAGAGTACCAGACCAGGTTAACAAGAAAAAAAGCTCCATCACCATGCCAGTGATGCTCAAAGAACTGTGCATATTTATGCATTATAGGGTCTATGAGAGCCATGGAACCTGCCATCTGGAGCACCATTGTGAAGGATTCCATTGTTGAGCTTGAGAACGTAGGGATGCGTGTAGGTTGGGCACCTCCTCTTAGTTGGTGCATTCGAAAAGGAATTGAACAACATGTCGATGCGACTACTGGTGAGGGTGTCTCGATGGAGTTGTTTTGCCATATAACCTATGATGTCAAAAATAGTCTCCAACTGCTCTGGGATAAAGAGGCTGGGTGGAGTCTGGTCACAATCCTCAACTTTGTTCACCAATGGAAGCACATCGGTGGGGAACTCCTCTTGAATAATGCAAGTGGCACCATCCATGGTTGTCATTGTGTCTGTAACAACCCCAATATTGCTAGGGAGAATGTGGGTATCTGAGACCATGTGGAGGAGGGACTCTGATGGAACCTGAAATGGTTCCTCCGAGAATTCCTCCTGAATAATGAAAGTGGCACCATCCATGGCCGCTTTTGTTCCTATAACAAAAACACTGGTGTTGTGGTGCAAGTAATCATCTGGGACCATGTAGAGGAGGGATTCTAGTGGAACCTAAATTGGTTCCTCTGGGAATTCCTCCTTCACGAAGGACATTGGAGGAGTATGTGGTCGTACAATTCACTGAGTCTAGGAAATTGACAGAGCTCTCTCCAAACTATGCAGGGGTATTTGCCTAGCTGCACGACTATACCAAGAAGGACCTCACCTGGGATTTCCTCTTTGTCTTTGCATGGTGGATCCTAGAGGGAAAAGAACTAACTGGACCAAAACTAAGAGATCTAGTTGTACCAAAACCAATTTCTTAGGTAGAGAAAGGAGATAGATTGTTGAGGCAAACTTTTGAATGCCATGACCAAGATGGATAGTTAACCGAGGGGTGGACATGACCACTTTTCTACCACCCGTACTCAGCCTCAACCTCCTTCCATTAATCTAGCACGGGGGATTTGTCCTCCCTTCCTCTGCAAGATTTTATGGTTTCCCTCCATCCAAGAATGGGGTTTGGGGTGGCGGTCGGCCGTATTTATGGATAATTTCATGGGAGGGATGCATGGCCTCCCCTGTGCTACGTGGCACCCCATCTGGGGTGATCAGACTTGTTTGTTAATAGAATTCAGTTTCCTAATTAATTTTTTTATTTATTTAGAGAAATTTGGGGTACATTACAAAATTTTGTGTCATGTAAATCCCACCTACTCATAATTAAGGGGGAGTGTTGGAAATAGTAATTACAAGATGGTCAGTTTTACATCTCTGTCGATTTTTGTGTCAGTCAGTTAGTCAGTCTGTCACTATGCAACTACATTTTATTTAGTTTACATTTTCATTTACACAATCTTAGTCTTTGTCGGTCGGTAAGAAGGAGTCTTAATTAATGAAGATGATCTTTATCTTTCTCGAGTCCAGTTAAGCATGTAAGTGTCAGTCAAATTTATTTATGTCTCAAATGGTAATTCATTTTTACTTATGTAAGAAGTCTCAGTCATAGTTTATACAAGTCCGAGTCTATAAGAAGTCGAGATGCATATGGAGACAGGTAGAGAGAAAAAAGTTGTGAAGAAGAAAAACAACAACATATGAGGAGTCGAAGAAGTTTCAGAGCATAAGCTTTGTGTCTATAAAGTCAGTAGAGGTTGATGGAGCTGAAGCACGTCACTGTTATCATATTTTTTATTAGCGCACAATGCCGAATTTTAATATATATCAAGTATTTTGAGTGTTGTCATACTCACATGTATTTATAAGTTTTACTTTGTTTATGATTTTATGTGCTAATCATAGCACTATGTTGTTTTTGCATCTATAAATTGTTCATTAAGTGTTTTATCACAACATGCAGTGAATTGAAATTTTTTCCCACTGCGATAAGTCTTGAGGGTTAAGCAACGAAGTTTGTGCTGTGCATTATTTTTTCATTATGTTGCATTTCGAATTTTTTTTTTAAAGATTGCTTCTTCTTCTTTTTTTAAATTAACCTTTACATTTACATTCACAATAATGAGTGAGTTAATTATTTTTATTTTACAAAATTACTACTTAATTTATTGTGTAATTGCTTGTTGCACTATGTTGTATTATTTTTATCTATTTTGTATTTAATATCTTTATAAATAAAAATATACCATAAAAATATACAATAAAAGTGTGTACCACAAGTAACCTAAAAAATTCATAACCTAAACTATATAAATCCAATAGCTCATGGATTATGGAATTTATCAATAACCTCCTTTTTCTTCATTAATAGTTTAAGGTGTATAAACCTAAGAGTATTTGGAATAAAGAATTTTTTATAAATTTATTTTTTAAAACAATTTAGAAAAGTAAAGATAAAAATAATGTAGAATGTTTTTTCTTTTAAAATCCAATATATTAATAGAAAATTAAAAAATATCTTTAAATTAAATAATGTATATCTCAAAATATATTTAAATTAAATAATGTATATCTCAACATGTACAGTATTGATTATTTTGTTATGAAGTACACATTGCTTACCTTTAAACTTAATTTCTTTAAACTTAAATTTTTTTTAGAACTTTAAATCAAACCATGTAAAAATATAACTTGAATAAAGTATAACAATAATTATTTATTATGACTAAGTCCATAGTGAAAATAAATGTAATAAGTGTTGAGTCAAGTTATTTTACCATGTTCATGTTAATGAAATAACTACTTATGCCTTTAGATATTTTAAAACTTTTCTCTGTTAGAAGTTTAAATCTACAAGTCCATAGTGAAAATATATGTAATAAGTGTTGGTATCAATTGATTTGAGCATGCTGATATTAATAAAATAACTACTTATTCTTTTACACATTATAAAAAATTTCTCATAATTTTAATTGGAACTTTGTAGAGAGACAACTTTAATGGAATATAGTAATAACTATTCATTACTTTTTGGTAGTTGGATTAGATTTAACTAGCTATTGAGCATTGCTTAAAGTAATTCATTAATAATTCAATTTATGTATTACTACATTTCACATTATTTAACACCTAAAACAATATTTGAATAAGGAATTTTTTATCCAAAGTTGGAACTTAATGGTAGCTTGTTAGGCACCCATGTTTTCATTTTTAGTGGGGAGGTCTCCAATAATAACTCAATTGTAACACCATTTTTATTTAGTAAATATGTTCTCATTTTTATTTGAGATGTTGTCACTCTAGTTTCTTATGAATAATTTCACAATTTGAAATTCAACATAATACCATAATTTCCTTGCAAAATTTTGTCAATTATAATTTGATATTTACACTAAATAATTTCACAATTTGAAATTCAACATAATACCATAATTTCCTTGCAAAGTTTTGTGAATTATAATTTGATCTTTATATTCAAAGGGAGCAGTTCCTTGAAAGTTCATTTCAAGGGAACAATATAAAGAACAACAAACTCAACATGAACCAATGAGGAGGTTTGCTTATTTGTTGCAAAATAAATAAGCTACATAATAACAACTAACCTAAGTATAAATATATTTTTGAAAACATGATTGCCTCCAAAGTGCCTCTAAATTGGGTTCATTATTCAAGGGATAATTTATAGTATATAACATCAAATTTATAGAGAGAACTTGAATGAAATCCCAACTTCATAACAAATCTACTCTCTCATATATTTTCTTGGAGCCATTTTAGAATGATTTTCTAAATCCAAGACAATTGTCCTTATTTATTTAGTGTATGGCATTGCACTTGTAGTAGTATTTTGGCCTCCAAAAGAAAAGAGAAATTGAAATATTTGATGAAACAATCAATTATCTATATTATTTTGACAAGATGATCATGGGGAAAGCATGCCCTTCCTCATTTTGGAATTAATGCAATATTTTGGGATTAACACAATGAAATGTAGATTATGTATAACACTTAAAGTAATCCCTTCAATTTAGATGCCGTGGCTAGGGTTATCCAACCCACCAAAGTCATCTAAGAATTACATTGAGCCCTAATTGCATAAATAGCTTGCCTATGTAATTATGATTTTTGATATTGATTATAAATGGAGTTGCTATATACCAAGTTAAAAGCACACACGCACAAATAAAAGATAAAAGAGATGGGACAAAAGACTTACCTCTTTTTCATATTTCACCTTGTTATCTTTAGTAATATGAAAAAAATGCATTGCACAAGCAAGCCCAATGACAATTATCACAATTTTCTATTTTCTAACCTAACAAGATATATATATATATATATATATATATATATATATATATGAGTCCATAATTTTCTTGACATCCACAAGTATGAGTCCATACATCATGTTTCCAAAGTCCTCTCCTAATTTTCGATTGAAATGAAAACAAATCCAGTAAGCCCAACATCTCTAAGGTTTTAAAAGGTCATTACTTTATATATATATATATATATATATATATATATATATATGTGTGTGTGTGTGTGTGTGTTTATTAGAAAATTAAATATTTAATTCATTTCCTCCACACTACTAAAATTTATCATGAAGGAACCTCTTCCAACCAAACATAATTTTAACCTTATCCTCCACATTCCTTTATTTTTAGTGGTTAGTTAAAACAAAAATTTGTTAAGAATGTCAAAATTGGTATTTCCATGTGAATTAGGTATTGAATTATTAGAACCTTCAAGTAATAAGTGATGCATGTTTGTGTGAGAAATGAGTTTAGCTCAAGTGGTTGGGAGGAATTATTTTTATCCTGCCCACTAGGGTTCAATTCCCGCAAGTGACATGTTGAACTCACTATGAACATTTTTGTAATGGCTTTGAGCCCCCATTGTTGACGTCCTTGTGCCCTAAATAATCTCGGGGTCGTTAAGTGATTTAACATTAATATTGAAGAATAAAGGGCATATGTATTGTTGTATTTATAGCTATCATAAAGGGAATTTCAGATCTTTTTTATGCATGATAAGGTTTCCCTATAGGGTTGAAACTTGTTGGCACACTTTACTATATTTTCTCTCGAATTCCATAGTAGATTGTGGTTGTTAATAGGTGAAATTTTATCTAATGTTGTTACTCTTTTATTTATATTAACAACCCTAAGGCTGAAAATTCATATGGTTAAGATTCAAGAAACCTCTAGGAAAGATGTGAAATTTTCTAAGTTGTATTAATTTCCCTGGTGTGGAAGATTTCTAATCTTTAATCATGCAATTCCTTACATGCTAGAGTGAAATACGAACTTCTTTTCTTCAAATTTCCTCTGAAATTCGACTTGTTTGTATTTAAAATGAATGTATAATGATATGTATTTATAACCTTTACGCCACTTCTAGGTATGACCTGACACTTTCTTATTTTGTAATTCTTTTCTTTAATTATCTTCAGGGGCGACCTGTACTTTGTTCTTCAATTCACTTTGTCATCTTCAAAAATCCATTTCTCCTCAACCATGAGGATCCACGTGATGTGCCACCTACCATAGAAAACAACATGATGTATACTAACCATCCATGGGTGTTGTGTGCATGTGCAATGTCCTTCATGTCCAAATACTGTCATCAATCTTGTGGTCCAAAAACAATGACTAGGGTTGACATCAATGACAACAATCAATCTTCCAACAATATCCCCTTTTGTCATTGATGGAAACACTCATGCTCCCCCTATCATCATCATCCCAATTTCTCTCCCCCTTTGACATAAATAGAAAAGGGTAGGGTTTATCCCCCTTAGTTTAATTCCAAAAGGTAAATATCTTCTTTGGGGTTGCTCCCCTTGAACATATAGCACTTAATAACACTTCATTTTTATAGTCTCTTTCTTCCTTGGAGATTTTTCATGGATTTAGGATGTATATGTTACTTGGTCTTATTGTTGCAGTTGCAACCAATCTTCTTGAACCTTCTTCTTTGATTTTGCATCTTTGTGAGTCAAACATGAGAGTATATCCTTGATCACACATTTTACTAACACTTAGTATATTATGCTTCAAGTCTTCAACCAGTAGGACATTCTTTGATTTTACATTTTTTCTTCCAAGCTCTACTACAACTTTTCCAATTATTTTGGCAGATGAGTCATCTCCAAATGCAACATTTCCACCCTTTCTCTTTAAGCTAATGAATTTTTCTTGATCCCCATTCATGTGTGAAGACCATCCACTATCTATGTACAATTCATATTCTTCTTTACATTCTTCAGGGGTCAATGTTATTCAACAATCTTCATTGTTTGGAGTCTCTTTCCTTCTCCATACTATGGTTGGCATAGGGACATCTTCATTCATATATCTGCAATATCGTGCTTTGTGACCAAGATAATTACATTTGTAGCATACAATATTTTTGTCCATCAATGGGGAAAATGAATTATAAATTATGTTGACAAATCCACGATTATTTCCATATCTTATATTTACACCATTCATGTTTCTTGCATAGTTGTTATTTCATTGATTCTACAATTAATTGCTTATGTCCAAAATTTTTGCAAGTATAACAATAACCAAGAAAGAAATTTTGATACCTGGGAGTAGGTGACCTTCTTTGTGATGTAGTCGATATGGGTTCATGATCTACTTTTATGTAGTTTCCTTCATACTGATTGAAGTTTCTTTGATTCCTGAACGTAGGAGGTCTTCATGGATATTCAACTCTTTTGTAATCATTCCTTCTTTTTGGTATCCTGGTCCACTTCTCATTAATTGTCTGTGTAGCTCTTTCTTAAACCTTCTTGTTAGTATTGACATCTTCTTTGTATGAAGTTTCACCCATGCATCCAATATCTGTTAAGTATTTTGGAACTTGAGAGTTTCTTAAGATATTCCTCAATGAGACAACTTCTTGTCCAAGTTTCTCACAATCTTCTTATTTCTTCATCATTTGGACATTCCTTATTTCTCCTATTCTTCTTGCTTCTTTGAGTAGAGTTTTCAAGGAAATGGTTTCTTCTCTTAGTTTCTCAAAGTCTTCTAATTGTTTCTTCAAGCTTACAACTGTCTTTTCACAACTACCCAATTCACTTCTTAGTTTTATATGCATGTCCTTGAGCTTGCTATTTTCAATCTCAACATGCTTCATTTTTTTAAGATTCGCATCTTCTTTTTGAATCATTTCTTCTTCTTCATTATACTTTTCTTTTTTAGTGTCATCTCTTTCAATCCTTGGATGAGGACATTCAAATTCAACATGTCCTACTCCTTCACAATTAGAGAAAAATAATTGACCTCTATTTGCTTCTTTGAAATATGAGATGTTGTAATTTGCTTCAACTTCTTCTTCTTCTTCTTCTTCTTCTTCTTCTTCTGCTTCTTCCCTTGCATAAAGGTCTTGTATCTTGTTCCAAATCTCTTTTGATGATTCACATGATCCCACCTTGTATTTCACTGAATCTATCAATCCATCCAAGATGGTATCTATTGTTAATTTGTTGTTCATTTTTTCTTCCTTCTCAGTTCCAGTCTTTGGTTTCTTCAAAGCATTGTATCCTGAACCAAATGAGAACCAAACATATTCCCCAAGATATTTCAAGTAAGTTTTCATTAGATTACTCCAATATTCAAAATTGCTTCTATCAAATGGTGGAATCCCATTTGGAATGTTGTCTTCCATTTCTTCTTATGATCTTCCTTCCAGTGTTTAAACTGTACTAAAGGTAACCTGGTCTGATACCAATTGTTGATACTGGGAGGGGGGTGAATCAGTATCAAGTACAATTTAAAAACTTTTTCAAATTATACTTGAACCATTCAATTATATCCAATGAGAAATGAACAATAGTATAATATTTACACCAATACACCATGCACAATATATGAGAAATAATCAATAGTTATTGTTCAAGGAAAGTAATGAATTCCAAAGGTAGATCCAGCTTCCAAATATAAAGGGATGGATAAACCTCCAAAAAGAAGATACAATCCTCCAATATCAAGAGAGGGTTTGCCTCTCCATCCTTTCCCCTTCCTTCCACCCAAGAATATATGAGAGATAAGAAAACTTTACATTAAATCATCACCATCAACTAACCATCACATAGAACCAGATAATGTTTCTTGAGACTTCTTCAACTTCTACAATTATTCACTTCTTAGAATACTCTGATCCTATAGATAATATAACTCAATTTTTTTTCTGAAACCCCTCCAATTTTCACTCCTTTAATCCTCCCCAAAAATAATTTATACAGAGAATGATAGACCTTATTCAATTCTAGTTTATTCAGTAGTGTGAACCTATACAGAATGCCCCGCGCTCAATATTTAACATCCAATTCTAAAATTTGCACACAAAAAACTACAGACGATACGATTTCCAAGGAAATTGGTCTCACTTCATTTGGATTCTCTATGAAGAAGTTATGATTGTTTTACCCAGAACACTTTTTTATGACTAGCTTCACGACTAGTAAAAAACCCTATCTTCCACATAGTGTATCTCCAAAAGTATAGTGAATAAAGAGTTGGAATTTTTACCACAGGTACCTAGATATGTCTTCTCAATACCATACCAATTTCACCATCTGAATCATTCTAGAAAAACATTATAGAAAAAATGGTAAGATGACCTATAAATAACATACCTTAGAACACATCACCAAAAGACTTCATCCTCCCTTGAAATCCGACCTTCTTTGCTTCAGATTTCCTTTGAAATTCAACTTCTGTGTATTTAAAATGAATGTATAATTATATGTATTTATACCCTTTATGTCACTTTCTTTTAACATTAGGGCCGACCTGACACTTTCTTATTTTGTAATTCTTTTCTCTAATTATATTCAGGGCCAACCTGTACTTCCTTCTTCAATTCACTTTGTCATCTTCAAAAATTCATTTCTCCTCAACCATGAGGATCCACGTGATGTTACACCTACCACCAGAATCAAAATGATGTATAATATCCATCCATGGGTTTTGTGTATGCATGTGCTTTCCTTCATGTCCAAATACCTTCATCAATCTTGTAGTTCAAAACCAATGACTAGGGTTGACATCAATGACAGCAACCAATATTCCAACAATATCCCCCTTTGTCATTGATGGAAACACTCATTCTCCCCATGTCATCATGATCCCAAGTTCTCTCCCCCTTTGACATCAAGGGAAAAGGGTAGGGCTTCTCCCCCTGAGTTTAATGGCAAAAGGTAACTCTCTTCTTTGGGGTTGTTCCCCCTGAACATATAGCACTTAATAACACTTCATTTTTATGGTCTCTTTCTTCCTTGGAGTTTTTTCGTTGATTTAGGACGTATATGTTACTTAGTCTTATTGCTACAGTTGCAACCAATCTTCTTGAACCTTCTTCTTTGATTTTACATCTTTTTGAGTCAAACATGAGAGTATATCCTTGATCACACATTTTACTAACACTGAGTATATTATGCTTCAATTCTTCAACCAATAGGACATTCTTTTCTTTTAAATTTTTTCTTCCAAGATCTACTACACCTTTTCCAATTATTTTGGCAGATGAGTCATCTCCAAATGCCACATTTCCACCCTTTCTCTTCAAGTTGATGAATTTGTCTTGATCCCCAGTCCTATGTGAAGAACATTCATTGTCTATGTACCATTCATCTTCTTCTTTACATTCTTCAGCCGTCAATGTTATTCGATAATCTTCATTGTTTGGACTCTCTTTCCTTCTCCATACTGTGGTTGGCATAGGGACATCCTCATTCATATCTCTACAATCTCGTGCTTTGTGACCAACATAATTACATTTGTAGCATACAATATATTTGTCCATCAATGAGGAAAATGAATTATAACTTATGTTGACAAATCCACGATTATTTCCATATCTTCTATTTACACCACTCATGTTTCTTGCATAGTTTTTCCTTTCATTGATTCTGCAATTAATTTCCTTATGTCCAAATTTTTTGCAAGTATAACAATGACCAAGAAAGAAATTTTGATACCTAGGAGTAAGTTACCTTCTTCGTGATGTAGTCCATATGGGTTCATGATCTACTCTTCTGTAGTTTCCTTCATACTGATTGAAGTTTCTTTGATTCCTAAAGGTAGGAGGTCTTCTTGGATATTCATCTCTTTTGTAATCATTCCTTCTTTCTGGTATCCTAGCCCACTTCTCATCAACTATCTGTGTAGCTCTTTCTTAAACTTTCTTGTTGGTATTTCCATCTTCTTTGTATGAAGTTTCACCCTTGCATCCAATATGTGTTAAGTATTTTGGAACTTGAGAGTTTCTTAAGCTCTTCCTCAATGAGACAACTTCTTGTTCAAGTTTCTCACAATCTTCTTCTTTCTTCATCATTTGGACATTCCTTACTTCTCCTATTCTTATTGCTTCATCGAGTAGAGTTTTCAAGGAAATGGTTTCTTCTCTTAGTTTCTTAAAGTCTTATAATTGTTTCGTCAAGCTTACAACCGTCTTTTCAAAACTACCCGATTCATTTCTTAGTTTTCTATGCATGTATTTGAGCTTGCTATTTTCAATCTCAACATGCTTCATTTTTTTAATATTCTCATCTTCTTGTTGAATAATTTTTGTTCCTGATTTTATTCTTCTTCATTGGACTTTTCTTCTTCATTGTCATCTCTTCCAATTCTTGGATGAGGACATTCAAATTCAACTTGCCCTACTCCTTCACAATTGAATCAAAAGAATTGACCTCTATTTTCTTATTTGAAATATGATATGTTGTAATTTGCTTCAACTTCTTCTTCTTCTTCTGCTTCTTCCCTTGCATAAAGGTCTTGTATCTTGTCCCAAATCTCTTTTGTTGATGCACATGATCCCACCTTGGATTTCACTGAATCTAGCAATCCATCTAGGATGGTATCTATTGCCAATTTGTTGTTCCTTTTTGCTCCCTTCTCAGCTGCAGTCTTTGGTTTCTTCAAAGCATTGTATCCTGAAGCAACTAAGAACCAAAAATCTACCCCAAGATCTTTCAAGTAAGTTTCCATTCTATTACTCCAATATTGAAAATTTCTTCCATCAAATGGTGGGATCCCATTTGGAATGTTGTCTTCCATTTCTACTTAGGATTTTCCTTCCAGTAGTTAAATTGTACTGAAGTTAACCCGCTATGATATCAATTGTTGATACTGAGAGGGGGGTGAATCATTATCAAGTACAATTTAAAAACTTTTTTAACTTATACTTAAGCCATTCAATTATATCCAATGAACAATGAACAATAGTATAAGAGTTACACCAATACACCACAATACACCATGCACAATATATGAGAAGTAATCAATAATTATTGTTCAAGGGAAGTAATGACTTCCAAAGGTAGCTCCAAATTCCAAATATAAACCTCCAAAAGGAAGATACAATCCTCCAATATAAGGAGAGGTTTTACCTCTCCATACTTGCCCATTCTTTCCACCCAAGAATATCTAAGAGATAATAAAACTTTACATTAAATCATCACCATCAACTAACCATCACATAGAACCAGATAATGCTTCCTGAGACTTCTTCAACTTATGCAATTATTCACTTCTTAGAATACTATGATCCAGTAGATAATATAACTCAATGTTTTCTCTAAAACTCCTACAATTTTCACTCCTTGAGTCCTCCCCAAAAAGAAATTATAGAGAGAATGGTAGGCCTTATTCAATTCTAGTTTATTCAGGAGAGCGAACTTGTACAGAATGCCCTATGCTCAATATTTACCATCTAATTCTGAAATTCGCATAAAAGAAACTACAACCCGTACTCTTTCCAATGAAATTGGTCTCACTTCATTTGGATTCTCTATGAAAACGTTATGATTGTTTTACCTGAAACAATGTTTTATTACTAGCTTCAGGACTAGTCAAAAACCCTATCTTCCACGGAGTGTATCTCCAAAACTATAGTGAATAAAGAGCTGAAAGTTTTACCAAAAGTACCTAGATATGTCTTCTCAATACCATACCAATTTCACCATTTGAATCGTTCTAGAAAAAATGTTATAGAAAATAGTATAAGATGACTTGTAAATAACATACCTTAGAACACATCACCAAAAGAATTCATCCTCCCTTGAAATATGGCCTTCTTTACTTCAGATTTCCTCTGAAATTTGACTTATGTGTATTTAAAATGAATGTATAATGATATGTATTTATACCCTTTATGTCACTTCCTTTTAACATTAGGGATGACCTGACACTTTCTTATTTTGTAATTCTTTTCTTTAATTATCTTCAGGGCCCACCTGTACTTCCTTCTTCAATTCACTTTTTCATCTTCAAAAATTCATTTCTCCTCAACCATGAGGATCCACGTGACGTGTCACCTACCACCAGAAACAACATGATGTATATTATCCATCCATGGGTGTTGTGTATGCATGTGTACTGTCCTTCATGTCCAAATACCTTCATCAATATTTCGGTCCAAAACCAATGACTAGGGTTGACATCAATGACAACAATCAATCTTCCAAAAATATCTTGTCCTAAGGGTTTTAAACAATATGCATTTTAACTCACCAATATTTCCTCTATTATTCTAACCAATTCAACATCAAACACACAATAAATGAGTGTAATTTAATCATCCACCTTATTCATCCAATGTTTCCTTGAGGTTTTTCCATAGGCATGTTGGAGTAAACCCTTTCTTTCCTCAACAATGATAACTTTTCTATATTTTTTTCAGATTGTAGATTAGTGAAGGATTTTCCTAAAGCAAGATTATGGTATCCTTCACATCTCCCAAATGCCTAATATTTACTCTATATTTTATCCAAGCCTTGATCTTTCCTAGGATAAATGGGGCAATCTCCAAAACTCCTTGAAGGAACTATGTCAACTCTTATTCAATGTCATCAGGGCCTCCATGTGATTTCCCACTCATGTGGGGTTTCCTAATTAAACCCAAGTCCATTATACTTCATAATTTCATTAATAAAATCAATCCCTTTTTCTCAGTCTCAATTTGCGTGGTTTCGCGAAGTAGGTTTCAGGACAACTCCAAAAAATCCCTAGGAACCTTGAAAATTCCACAAGTGAAAATAAGCATCTAAGGGACTAAAGCATAAGAATAATTATATGGATTGCTACATATGTATCCCTATGCCTCACAAAGACATCCACTTTCACTCTTGTTTCCACATGTGATGCAGCCCCCCTACCCTCCTAGGGATTCTACGACCTCTCGGTCTTAGATCTTTCTGAAATTCTTTCCTCTGAATTCGCGGATCTCTGTCATGTATCCTCCTAGATCTGACGGTCCAGTTGTACTTCGGGTTTCATGACTTCGTTAATATTTCACCTACTCCACACGCAACTTGTTCAGACCTCTATCTCCCATATTTTCTAATCCGCTGCCACGTATCCTCCTCACAACCAATGGCTAGGATTCGCTTCGCAACTTCAATCATCCCGCTTCTCAACACTACAAACACTCTGAACTCAGAAATTCTGAAATGCTTCATGACCAACCTTCGTGCAACTTTCCCCAGATCTGACGGTCTGGAATGATCTTGATCCCTCCCGGATGGATCTTTCTCGTTGATTAGGGGAAACCTTAAAGGGCTTCTATCTTTGAATATTTCACACTGCTCTCCCTCCTAAACTTTGATCTTTCTCAAAATTTTGCCTCCATAGAGTGCTCTCTTCGAAACTTAGTCGAAATTCATCTTGTGCACACCTTGCAATAGGTCCTCCTCCACAACTTAGCTTCTCTATAAACGAATTTCGTTATTTATCCTTAAATTTTGAGTCAAAAGACTCTGTCGTGCACTACTTACAGACAATATGCACTATTTTCATGCAAATCTCCAAGTTAGCTTTCCTAGACTTGCTTCTCCCCAACACTCTGAACTTCTTCAGAATGACTCCTTTGATACCCAGCTAAGTATCGATTATGTGCACACCTTGCGACCAACCTCCTTCAGCTTAATCTCTTGAAGGTGACTATGCACTCCTTGCAATAGTTCTCAAGGGCTCAATTGGTTCCTCTTGAAAATATGAACTTGAGTGAGGTTCCTCCTACACGCACTCTCAAACTATCTTTGTTGAACTTTTGGAGTCACTATGGATGTTGTCACGCACACCTTGCAGGCATTATGCACTCTTTGCACAAATAAAGTTCATGTTATCTCTTCTGAGCTTATGATTCTAAATAGAACCTGTTAACACACTCCTTACGGACATTATGCACACTTTCACTTGGTCATAGAAGAGAAGCAATTGAAACTTATCTAAATCTTCATAGATTCATACATTCAACCATGTAAACACGTTTAGAGATAAGAACAAGGAAATAACAGAGAATTGCAAATAAACAAAAAGTCTATCATTCATTCATTCAGATAGACACAACAACACCAGACATTTGGGACAATTCTCCTTTGTTATATTCATTCAAATGTTATATATGGGTTCATAAAATGCTTACCAGTATATCTCAACTCTTAGCTACAATGTCAACAACTATCAACAACTAGAATTCCAACAATAATCATAACTTCAACAACTATATCAATAACTTCAACAACTATATCAATAACTTCAATAGCCTCTTCTGGGAAACAATACAAATATTTATACAAGAGGGGCTCTTCGAGCCTTTCCCTCCAACTACTCTAGAGTTATCCTATCGAAATAAAAGCATTCAACTACTTAGGATTTATTACAATAAATATTTGTGACAAGCAGATAAGATCAAACACATCGAATCTATACTGCACACAACTTCATTAAAAGAAAATACATATTTCAACGATCTCATGCAATCATCCAGCTCCAAAACATTAAGGATTTTCTTTAATTATAATCGTTTCAAAATATTTACGTGATATGCCACTTTAAAATTTAAAATTCACTTCAAAATGTGCACTAGGCACTAAGTTTTCCTCCACTCACACTTTGTCGGTGATTCTCCTCCATCAACATACCACCTCCTCTAATGTCACATGTATGGTATCCAATTGCAAAATGGGATATTTTCTCAACCAATTGGATTAAGGCATTCCATGGCTAAAAATTATCATTCAACAAACCATGGGGCATGACTTCTTTGATATAATACACACAAAAACAACAATATGATGGAATAGGATCACTATCCAACTCAATTGTATTCATACCAATGGTACATATTTATAGTACAATGGGTGATGCCACCTCAAAGAGAGATTTCTCTAGATCCTAAATTCATGTATGATGACTAGGCTAGAAAATATTAACTAACTCATTAGTCATCACTTGAGGATATATTACTAATATCCTAAATGAATAATACAAATATAGGTGAAAATTAGACTTAGTGATTGGTAAGGTAAGCCATAGGCTAACATTCCCCCACTTAATCACAAGTTCGATCAATAATACAAACAATGAATCATAAATTGGTATCATTTGCAAGTCTCTATACTGAAACTCCTGAATTGAGCCTCAATGAAGGACTTCCTAAAAAAATCCAATCTGGATGTTGAATGGTTCATTTGATATGAACTGGAAGAGAGACGAGATATGGAAGTGAACAACTGCAATATTTGAACATTTCATGATTGCTTGACAATTCTATCATTTTTCTAAGTATTTGAGCTAGAAGAATTTGATGTCTTCTGGTAATTTGTGAATATGTAGTATCACCACTCTACTATCAGTGTATCACTAAAGTGCTCTCTGAATCTGTGGTTTGGGATAACCACTGACCAATTGATACCATGTATCTAATAGTTTTTGGATGACCAGTAACCAATTTTGACATTTTTAAGTGTCCAACAACATCCCAATGTATCATGTGTATGATTCAATTGCAGGTTATTGAATTATAATTCTTCCAAAGTCTGTCATCTACAAACTGCAATTTTCCATATGGAAAATTTGATGCCCATTTGGAATATTTGTTGTCGAAACTTTCAGTATGAAAATCATCATTAATTTCATCATTAATTCCCCCCTTTGTCAGCTCAAAGGAGAGACCACAAGTGGTTTCTTGAACCATATTCACTTGACTTTTGAACTCCCCTCCTTAAGGTACAAAAGATTTGCATCATTGTACTCCCCCTTTTGGGCTCAAGAGAGTACCATACTTACTCCATTTGTATACAAAACAAAGTGGGCATGTGGAAACAACCACATGTTATCTCATCTTGTGAGGACCATGCTTAAAAGCTATGCCATAAGGGGACCACTTTGATTTATATACCCTTATGTCAGGTACAAAAAAATTTATGTGTTGCAAGATTGGTCTTTACTCGAGATTGAATTCTACGATAAGACATATATAGTAGCTTGGTTGTTAAAGACCATTTCCAAGGGTTGATCGACTCATAGTGAATCTAAAATCTTACAAGTTTCTTCAGTGTTGAACATCTGTCTGGAGAATGGTTATGCTTTCCAAAATGTTGGAAAAGATGAAGATCAAAACACTAATTCTCCATGTTACCAGCGTGATTGCATTGTTGAGACTTATCATTCTAATGCTCAATTGGAACAAGTGAAGTTGAATCTTCTTGAAGGAATCCAACACTTTGGAACTTGATTGGTCTGAAATAATCATGAATATGAAAGGTAAATTCCTTGTCATATCCAAGTCCTATTATGTGCTTGTTGTAGATTATTTCTTCTCAAGGTCGGATGATGGGATTTGAAAGACTATTCTGAACCTTTTTCTTTGACATATTTGAAAGTTGATTTACTCCATATTGTTGCATCATTGAAATATTTTCTTCACTGAACTCAAAAGAGAATTCTTGAAATGTAGGTTCAAGAATAGCTTCATCTTCATGTGCATTTGGAGTTGTCTTACTGAGTTTCCCTTGCATTTATTGTTTATCAAAAACATCATCATCATCATCATAGAGAGGGTTATTCTAAAAAAAAACTAGTTGCTTTACAGGTAGTTGATATTTGAGATCCCCAATTTCATCATTTAAGAGTTGGCATTGAGATTGCAACAGATGAATCCTTGTTTGTATGACTGACAAACATATGATAACATTTTTCAATGTTTCACTAGTCAATATGACCAAACTATTCTGAGTTGTTTCTAACGAAGTTTCCAATAAGGAAACCATCTCCATAATTTTAGCCATCATTGTCATGCTCGATTGAAGTTTTCTTGAGATTTGTAAAGAAAAGTGTGATCAACTTTATTAAATTGTTTTCCAAAGGGAGAAAATGTTAAATGGGAAACCTCACTCCCTACCATGTATGAAGTGGAAAACTAATGGGAAAAGGAAAGGGGATCCAAAAGAGCCTCTAAGTATCATAAGGACAAAATAGCTTAGTATGGTCTAAGGATATTCAACAAAAAAATTGTTGACCCAAAATTTGGCCAACAATTGCATAGGCCTTAAAGAATGGTTCCCTATTGGGGGTGTTTCTCCTCTTGAGGCCTTCATTAGGCTGAGATAGGATCGAAACTTAGTTTTGTTAAAAATGCCAAGCCTATGCATCAAAACCTCTCTTCCACTACATTGTGGCAACCTTGTTGAAGAAACCTATATCCCCTATCAATATAGTTTTCAAGAAAAAATGAATATTTTAATAGTATCATGATTTATCTTATAATATAAGTGTGATCCTTAAAGGATATGAGCTCAAGCCAAATTAGCTAAATCATGACACACACCACACAATGATTGAGATAAATAAATATCCTACATTAAATCTTGCCATATAAAACCTTAAAATACATTGTAATATGTTAAAAGTTGGCACTATAATGATAGTGATTAGGATTTGCTAGCTAATAGGTGGTAGATTGTTACATCTTAAATTCATTTATCGCACCATTATTCCACTCTCTTATACTAAGTAATTTATGTTGGGTTAAAAGAACATTATATTATATTAATTTTCAATTTACCTATTGATGTATCTTAAATTCTCTTATACTAAGTAATTTATGTTGGGTTAAAAAAACATTATATTATATTAATTTTCAATTTAACTATTGATGTATCTTAAATTCATGTCTTAGGTAATTTGGTAGATGGTTGCATGTTAAATTTATTTATTCCACCATTATTCCATTCTCTTATCTTATCCTAGGTAATTTAACTAATAGGTGGTAGATTGCTGCATATAGACCAGCAAAGGAGCATAAACGTCCACATCATATATTGACCAGCAACTACAAAACTCTGATAAGTTTAGTACTCAATTTAGTACTCAATTTACATGTTCAGGCAACGAACTTGAACAACCACGGAAGCCTCATCTCAAACTTCAAAAGTCCAAGGAGAATTAAGGATAGAGAACAGAGTTTCAAAAAGGAGAAGCAAAGTACAAGGCTTTTCAACAGAA
>ML799419.1:144189-172645 GCA_009831015.1 Picea engelmannii
TCAATACTAATATGTAGAGATTCTCAGATATCAACTGATTATTACGATATGAAATAGGTAGATATTCTCAGATGATAACAACCTCTGAATTCTGTTAATATGCAATTTCTACTTCGTTAGATCTCCACTAATCTCCTATCCATCTCCTATCCATGTGCAAAATAACAGATATGGTTCATTCAATAACATTACAAATTACAAATTTTACATTACAAATCACAAATTTTATAACGCTGCCAACATGTTTCACTTACTTGAACGATCTTGAGCTGCAAGAACAGAAAGAGTGTGAGTGGAACAGACCTGGAATTTTGAAACAGGGGCGCACTGATTATCTGTAGAGTATTATGAAACTTGTTCTACGTTTCCCTTGGCCAAGAATGGAGAGAAACTGTTTTATGAAGAATACTGTGAATGTACTCCAATTCAACAAGACCATCAGTATATAAACACGACCGCCAACGTGCTTGAAAGAACTCGACCGCCCAAGTGACAGAAAAAGCTTTCCTGCCTTTTTGGCTTTTTCAAAAAAGCTGTAGTTTTTTTCCTTTTTAGTTTCTAGGGTTTTAAGCTTCAATGAGTTTATTATTTTTATATTAAAGGGTCTTAAGTTTTAAGAAGTTTATTATTTTTTATTTATAAAAATTATCCTTGCTTTTATTTAGCAATGTTTCTCTGTTGTGTAATTTTTTTAATTATTTATGAAGTACCAAAAAATTTAGCTTTTATTTAGCAATGTTTCTGTGTTGTGTAATTTTTAAATTATTTATGAAGTACCAAAAAATTTAGCAAGAAAGCAGGATGGATTTGGAATTTATATAAGCTTTTATTGTTTTTTATTATTAGTTTAAATTATATAATAATAATAATAATTTAATTTTAAGGTTTTTTATATCAAATTGGTGTATGAGATTCTCTTGTTTGTGGGACAAGGGATTTGTCTAAGAAAGTATATATACCCTACTCTCTTTGGATTTGAATTTGTAGTTTCTTAAGAGGAAACAAGTGTTCTTAACCATTAGACCACTCAATAAACACTCCATGGATAAGAAATTTATGATTAGTTTGATCTTTCACAACAAACAATTTACTACAATTTATTGCATAATGTCTTCTCACTTCAAACCATTTATTTGTTATGAAGAAATAAGTAAATTGAGTAATTTCACCTTGATGAAATCTATAGTAAAATAAATGCTTAATAACAATGTTATTAGACATTTTTAAATTTAGTTATCAATATGTATTTAACTGCAAAGTAATTAGACACTCCTAAACTTTGCGATAGTTGTATCTCTACACAATTGACTTAAACTTCTCAAAAATAGTTAAGATTAAGGATAAATAATATGCAAAAGCAATTAATGCTCTATAAGTTTGGATATATACCATTATATTTGAAATATTTTCAAATAGATGATATATGTCTCAACATATACAACATTAATTTTGTTAGGGACCTAACCTCCCTCACCTCTCACTTAGGTAGAATAATATATATCTCCCTGTAATAAAGGCAAATATTAATAAGACCTAGCAATAAGGAAGAATAAGTCAAATGTAAGAAGACCTAATAGAAGTTTCCACTTCTAGAAGGATCTTCCTCTTGACTGTTCTTTTGGATAGACATATTTAGTATAAATATGAGTAGAGGGTATGATAAGTTTTGTCTTGGATATTACTATAAGAGAGCTCTCCTCTGCTAGAGGTTTCCCCCTCGAAGAGGCAAGTGAACATTCCTATCATTAATCAAGGTGCTCTTTCTAGTGTTATTTTGGTATTATTCTGGTATTGCTCTGGTTATATCATTGTTGCTTTGCCATTTCTATGCTAAAATATTTATGTTCTGCACACTCTTCTATATCTGGAATACTGCAAGTGGTATCATAACACTTTCCTTGGAAACAAATTGTGAGTTAATTTTTTTTCAGGGTAGAGATGTATTCCGACATCTTAAAGCTACAGAGATCTTTCGTTACACGCAGAAACCTGTGATCGGGGAGTCATACATGCAGGAAATACAAGCGGTACTCAAGCACACATTTGTTGGCCACCCTTGTAACCCATGTTGGTACCCCTAATGTATAAATTGAAAATCCAAAAATATTTCATTAAGTAGATATTTTATAATAGATAATAAGTAAATTGAGTAATTTCACCTTATGAAATATATAGTAAAATAAATGCTTAATAACAATGTTATTAGACATTTTTAAATTTAGTTATCAATATGTATTTAACTGCAAAGTAATTAGACACTCCTAAACTTTGCAATAGTTGTATCTCTACACAATTGACTTAAACTCTCCAAAATAGTTAAGATTAAGGATAAATAATATGCAAAAGCAATTAATGCTCTATAAGTTTGGATATATACCATTATATTTGAAATATTTTCAAATCGGTGATATATGTCTCAACATATACAACATTAATTTTGTTAGGGACCTAACCTCCCTCACCCCTCACGTAGGTAGAATAATATATATCTCCCTGTAATAAAGACAAATATTAATAAGACCTAGCAATAAGGAAGAATAAGTCAAATGTAAGAAGACCTAATAGAGGCTTCCACTTCTAGAAGGATCTTCCTCTTGATTGTTCTTTTGGATAGACATATTTAGTATAAATATGAGTAGAAGGTATGATAAGTTTTGTCTTGGATATTACTATAAGAGAGCTCTGCTCTGCTAGAGGTTTCCCCCTCGAAGAGGCAAGTGAACATTCCTATCATTAATCAAGGTGCTCTTTCTAGTGTTATTTTGGTATTATTCTGGTATTGCTCTGGTTATATCATTGTTGCTTTGCCATTTCTATGCTAAAATATTTATGTTATGCACACTCTTCTATATCTGGAATACTACAAGTGGTATCATAGCACTTTCCTTGGAAACAAATTGTGAGTTAATTTTTTTTCAGGGTAGAGACGTATTCCGACATCTTAAAGCTACAGAGATATTTTGTTACATGCATAAACCTGTGATCGGGGAGTCATACATGCAGGAAATACAAGTGGTACTCAAGCGCACATTTGTTGGCCACCCTTGTAACCCATGTTGGTACCCCTAATTTATAAATTGAAAATCCAAAAATATTTCATTAAGTAGATATTTTATAATAAATAATAAGTAAATTGAGTAATTTCACCTTGATGAAATCGATAGTAAAATAAATGCTTAATAACAATGTTATTAGACATTTTTAAATTTAGTTATCAATATGTATTTAACTGCAAAGTAATTAGACACTCCTAAACTTTGCAATAGTTGTATCTCTACACAATTGACTTAAACTTCTCCAAAATAGTTAAGATTAAGGATAAATAATATGCAAAAGCAATTAATGCTCTATAAGTTTGGATATATACCATTATATTTGAAATATTTTCAAATTGGTGATATATGTCTCAACATATACAACATTAATTTTGTTAGGGACCTAACCTCCCTCACCCCTCACGTAGGTAGAATAATATATATCTCCGTGTAATAAAGGAAAATATTAATAAGACCTAGCAATAAGGAAGACTAAGTCAAATGTAAGAAGACCTAATAGAAGCTTCCACTTCTAGAAGGATCTTCCTCTTGATTGTTCTTTTGGATAGACATATTTAGTATAAATATGAGTAGAGGGTATGACAAGTTTTGTCTTGGATATTACTATAAGAGAGCTCTACTCTGCTAGAGGTTTCCCCCTCGAAGAGGCAAGTGAACATTCCTATCATTAATCAAGGTGCTCTTTCTAGTGTTATTTTGGTATTATTCTGGTATTGCTCTGGTTATATCATTGTTTCTTTGCCATTTCTATGCTAAAATATTTATGTTCTGCACACTCTTCTATATCTGGAATACTACAAGTGGTATCATAGCACTTTCCTTGGAAACAAATTGTGAGTTAATTTTTTTTCAGGGTAGAGACGTATTCCGACATCTTAAAGCTACAAAGCTATTTTGTTACACGCATAAACCTGCGATCGGGGAGTCATACTTGAAGGAAATACAAGTGGTACTCAAGCACACATTTGTTGGCCACCCTTGTAACCCATGTTGGTACCCCTTCGAGTGGTAGTGCATCAGACAACACCTGTATACAGATCGGCCTATATCCCTCGAATTCCTCCATAGATAAACCGATTGGTCGTCTAATTGTTACAGTGCCACCAAGAACAACACTCTGGAAGATACTCTCTAGTACCTAGGTAGTCGGGTAGTACGGCTAAGGGCATGGTCTAGCCTCCTTAGTTGGTACCCTGAGATATTGGATCGAGTATTATTGTTGGACCCTGCACGTATATCAGAGAGTTATAGCATAGTGAAAACCATTGTCTGTAGAACCCTTGAATACCCTAACCCTTGGGACGAAAATAAAAACAGAACATACAAGATCTATTGTCACGCAACTGTGCCTCCTACATTCGGGTTGCAAAATTACTACACATTTATTCTTGTTAAGAATTTGGGCTTTTCAACACTACAATATTCTTCATATCGGAGTATATCTTCACAGGAGTAAAAAAAAAAGTTTGGATCCTATTGGCACCATTATTTGAGCCCTATCTCATTGGATTCCTCTCTTCGCCCTTATCGTAGTCATACCTATCATTTTTCAACAAAAAAAAATTCTTGTGGACCCAACCCCCTTCTAACACCCTTATTTGGGCCTTTCTCCATTGGATTCCCCTCGTCGCCCTGATCGTCATGATACACTTCACCCATAACCCATTTTCTTTGTGGTCCCGTCCGTCCTTTTTTTTTTCCCTCTTCATCATGACCCACACCCATAGCCAAGACTTGGAATCTTGCTTCAATTCCTTGTATTCTAATTTCATAGAGACCCAACAAGAAGTGAGGCAACTCAATGCCAATTTTGCCACCATCAATAAAAACATTCATTCCTCCATCGACGCCAAAATGGAAACCATGAAACAGGACCTTGCTACACAGCTTGAATCCTTCAATATCCAGCTTGCATCCTTCACTATGATGATCTACTCCAAGTTGCATATCCCTGCAGATCTTCCCTCCTTTGACCCACCTTTGCAATCCGAAAATGAAACTTCCTCTAATTCCCAGAATTTTCATCCCCATCACTTTCAACGTGACCTACACTTTCTGTGTGTGGATGTGACCAAATTTGATGGCTCAGATCCCACTGGATTAGTAACTCAAATGGAACATTATTTCACTTTGTATGGCATTACCGATGAGTTGGAAAAACTTGGGTATGGTGTTCTCCATCTAGATCAGGAATGTTAGCAATGGTGGAAATGGAGAAAAAAATCCCACCAAGGGTATGTGGCTTGGACACAATTTGTGGCAGAGATTTATGAACGCTTTGACATTGACACCAACCATTTAGGCCATTTGAAAAACTTCAATCAATCTGGCACAATGGTAGACTTTATAACCGCTTTTGAGTGATTGGATTTACGTATAGAGGGAATTTCTGATGTTTTTTTTCTGAGAATGTTTTATCAGTGGCCTCAAGGATGAGATTTTTTCCCATGTCCTCATGGATCAGACTCAGAGTTGGGTGGACGCTACTAAATGAGATAAGGAAGCACAACAGGTTGTCTCTTATCAAACCCAAAAACCCTCCTTCATTCCTCACACTAAAACAGTCACTCTCACTCCTCCTTCTACTCCACTAAAGATCCATAAATTGACCAGGGCAGAAATGATTGAACACCAACTCAAAGGCCTTTGTTATAATTGTGATCAAAAATATTTTCCTGGGTACAAGTGTAAGGAAAAAAATATTTTTATGGCCATCTCGGAGGATGTTTCAGAAGACGATGTTGAGACCCCCCTTGTGGATGAGTCACCTAAACCTATTGACATGACCCCACCCTCCAACCCTCCTGAATTTGAACCAGTCATTTCCCTGAATGCTCTCACTGGGTTTTCTACTCCCATAACCATCAATATAATTGGTTGCATTAAGCATCATAAGGTCATCACTCTTGTTGATAGTGGAAGCACCCATAATTTTATTCATATCCACATTTCCCAAGAAACTAACGTCAATAATTTTCGAATCATGATTACCAATGGTGGGTCCATGAATAGTGGGGAGCATTGTGAAAATGTGTGTCTCCAAATTGGTCAGTACTACATGAAATCTCATATGTTTTCTATTGACATAGGAGGTTGTGACATTGTGTTGGGTGCAGAATGGCTAAGGACTTTGGGTCCTATTCTCATGGATTTTAAGGAATTAACCATGCAATTCCACCAGGAGGGCCAAAAGTATCTATTCCAAGGCATCATTGTCAGTTCCCCAGAGATCATCAATTTCCATCGCATGGAAAAGATCTTCAAAGAAGGTCATTCTGGCATTATTTCACAACTCCATGCCATTCAAGACACTGTGACACCCTTTGTGTCACAAGACCTCCAATCCATCCTCTCCAAAAATTAAGTTTTTTTTTTCCACCCCTGGGGAAGTCCTCCTTCCTGTGGTGTTCATGATCATTCCATTCCCCTTGTCCCTGGAAGCCTTCCTCCTAATATACGTCCCTATCGTCATCCCTTTTCCCAGAAAAATAAAATTGAGAAAATTGTTCAAAAATTGCTCACCGCAGGTGTTATCCGTCCTAGTACGAGCCCCTACTCTTCTCCTGTCGTCATGGTCCTTAAGAAAGAATGTTATTGGTGCATGTTTCTTGAGTTTTTCTCCCTAAAAAAACTCACCATTAAAGAAAATTTTCCTATTCCTGTCATTGATGACCTCTTGGATGAATTGAGTGGTGCCTAGTTCTTTACTAAACTTAATATTCGTTCTGGCTACCACCAGATACGTATGAATGAATTTGACATTCCTAAGACTATATTTCGAATTCATGAGGTCCACTATGAGTTTTTTTCCATGACCTTTGGCTTGTGTAATTCTCCCTCCACTTTCCAAAGCCTCATGAATCATGTCTTCCACCATTTTCTTTGTCATTTTGTCTTAGTTTTCTTTGATGATATCCTCATCTATAGTAAAACTTAGGAAACCCATCTTTCTCATGTGGATCGAGTTCTACATCTACTCTCTCAGCACCAACTTTTCCTCAAACAGTCTAAATGTGCTTTTGGAGCTTCGGAAGTCAAGTACTTGAGTCATATTGTTGGAAAGGAAGGTTTTAGTGTGGATCCTAAAAAGACTGAAGATATGCAGGATTGGCCTCGCCTAAAGACTCTCAAAATATTGTGTGTATTTCTGGGTTTAACAGACTATTATCGCAATATTTTTTGGAATTATGGAAAGATTGTGGTACCTCTCACTGCTCTCCTTAAAAATAATTCTTTCACTTGGACTCCAGGAGTTGATCAGGCCTTTCAAACCTTGAAGGTGGACATGTGCACCACTAGATTCCTAACCATTCCTGATTTCAAAAAGACCTTTCTCGTGGAATGTGATGCTTTTGGGAGAGGAATTGGAGCAGTCCTTATGCAAGATGGTCATACTTTTTCCTTTATCAACAAACAAGTGTCATAGATTCATTTGGGAAAATCAATCTATGAAAAGGAAATGTTGGCTATTTTGCATGCAATGGATCTTTGGCACCCTTATCTACTGGGGCAACGCTTCCAAATAAAGATAGATCATCAAAGCCTCAAGTATTTTCTGGAACTACACCCTTCCTTCCTAGAGCAACAAAAATGGGTGACTAATCTCTTTGAATATGATTATGAGATCATTTACAAGAAAGGAAAAGACAATGTGATTGTTGATGCACTTTCAAGAAAATACGAAGATGAAGGGTCCATTTTTCCCCTCTCCTTCATTGTATCATATTGGCTCCAAGATGTTCACCAGGAATGGCTACACGATCCCAAATTTTTTTATCTAATCCAACAATTGCAGGCCAATTCTTCAGTTTCCCCAGGGTACTCTTGGCACAATGATGAGCTTCTCTACAAAGGTCTTTTTTATTTAAGTAAACAGTCACAACATAAATCTATGGTACTTTCTAAGCTTCATGCTACACCCACAGTTGGGAACTTAGGGTTTACCAAAAGCTATGACTGGGTCAAACGTTATTTTTTCTGGGATGGTATGAAACAAGACGTTCGCAATTTTGTGGAAAAATATGATGTTTGTCAACACAAAAAGGGAGAAACAATCAAAGCTCTGGGCACACTACAAACGCTTCTGATTCCACCTGTTATTTGGAGGGATATCTCTATGGATTTTATTGTGGGCTTAGCTAAATCGAGCAATAAATCAATCATCATGGTGGTAGTTGATCGTCTTTCCAAGTATGCTCATTTATGTGCTCTTCAACACCCATTTACAACCTCTACTATGGCTCAAAGTTTCATGGATCAGGTCATCAAGCTTCATGGCATGCCTCATTCTATTGTTTCTAATCGAGACCCCACTTTCACCAACAATTTTTGGCAAGAATTGTTCAAGCTACAAGGCACCCAATTGCATCTCATCACAACTTATCATCCTCAGACTAATGGTCAAACTGATGTTGTCAACAAGTGTTTGGAAACATATTAGAGGTGTTTTTCATCATAAAGGAAAACTCAGTGGGCTCAATGGTTACCACTAGTTGAATGGTGGTACAACACTTCTTACCATACAAATACTTGCATGACTCCTTTTGAAGTAGTATATGGACAAAATCCACCTTCAGTTGTCTCATACCTTCCAGGTGTTAGAAATAATAGGTGTGCTCATTCACCATAGACAATATAACAATATTGTCACCCAACCATAGGTCGAATGCACCCCCGAGCACCTTAACCTTGACAGAGAATGATTCTGGAAGAAAAAACTAGCCTAATATCCAATCAATGTAGTGTACCTCTCTCCAGAGCTAGAACACAAGGAAGAAATTCCAAACCATCACCAAGAGAAATTCCAAGCCTAAACTGGAAATACAAGTTGTAGTAGTTGCAGTTGCAGCTACTTTCCATAATTGCGCACATACTCAATTTCTGCAATGCACACTCTTAAATTTATGTAGTTGCGAGTTGTATCTTTCAAATGAGCTCTGGTGTCTTATATTTATACTGATCCTCCTTAGATTTATGGGCCAACTTCTCATTCTGGAGGCTAAAAACTCAATATTAAATATTTCCTTTAGTTGACTTGTGTTATAGGGTTATGTCCAATGTTGTAGGGCTTCTTCTTACTTCCTAGAATATTCTATTTTTTCTAGGGTTACACATGGAGGTTAATACCTCCCGTAGCTACCATAATATCAACACTCCCTCCTAGATAGGAAGGTATTGAAAGAAATGGTATTGAGAACAAACATACCATTCAACCAATAGCATCATCATATCCATACAAGTTATCTCATGATTATTCACGAGCACCATCATCACTATCAGTATCATTTGATAGCATCAACTGCATCATCTCTCTAAGCCATACTCTATCTGAGTAATCATGCATGATTTTGAATAAGTCACTCAATCCACAGAGTGATACAAGAGCCATTCTTCTAATCCAAGCATATGTCCTAGAAGAATGACTATTCCAACAGATGATGGAAGCCACACTATGGGCTACAAGGACTATTCTTCTAATCGATACATACGTCCTAGAATAATAAATGTCCTGGACCATTTTCTACCTGGAGAATGTTTGTCCACCAACACACTGACTATCCATCTAGTTTCTAATCATTTCCAAGACTATTGATAGTCTTCATGGCAATCAGAACAATGTCATTCAATAGAACACAACTATGTATGTCCATAGTAGTACACAACTACTATCCAGTGGTACAAAACCACACCAAGTAGCACACAGCTACTTAATCGGTGACACATAGTCACAACCAGTGGAATACATCCACCATAGTAGCATACATCTATTTTCTAGAGACATACAGTCTCCATAGAAATCATCTCATCTGATATCAACCTGCATAAAACAATATCATGATATAAACTGAGTCATTTGGACCATTCTTCCACTCACATCTACGATATTTGGAAGATCATATGCCCTCAGAATGTAAAACATCACCCATGGCCTATATGAACTATTCTTCTCAAGCATAGAAGAATAATTGTCCTCGATTTCTAAGGCTGGACCATTCACCTAACTGGGCCATTCCTTCGGCACTAGTCATAGTGAAACCTAGAGAGAATGATTCTGCCCTAGGCAATGTTTGTCCCTAATTTTTGAACTTGGACCATTCACCTAAATGGGTCATTCCTCCAGCACTAATCATAGTGAAACCTGGATATAATTATTTTTCCCTGGGGAATGACTTTCTAGACCATTTCCTAATCGAAATGATTTTCCTGCACTAACCTCCAAAACAGACCATTCTTCGAAATTGCTCACAATTGTGAACTTCGAAAGAATGACTGCCCAACGAGGCAGACCATTCTACTTGACCACTACTCAGAGTGACTGCCAAGAAGAATGATTATTCTAGACCATTCCCCCACACTGGCCACAAGGGGAATCATTGTCTATGGTACATCAACAATCTATTGAACCATTTTCATTATGAAAATGATTGTCCGATCTGGACCATTTTCCAAACTGGAAAATGCCTGTCTATTAGAAATATCTAACCACTTTCTGAACTGAAAAGGAAATGCTCATCTTGGACCATTTTTTGAACCGAAAAATGATTGTCCATAAATCAATAACACATCAGTGCTCCCCCCAAACCTAGGAGTAATTTCTTCCTTTTTCAATAAAGAATTCGTCTCCATGAACCCCATCTTGTTTCTTAAGTACGCAACTTTTTCATCTTAGATAGAGGGTTTACCAAAATATCTTCTATCTACTCATCTGTGGAGATATATTGGATAGCCACTTCTATTTTCTAGACTTCATCACAGAGAATGTAATGCTTGATCTCAATGTACTTCAGTCTGTCATGGAACAATGGTTTTCTCTTAAGGCTTCATATAGCTCTTGATCATTACAACATATCATGGTTTAATTAAACAATTTTGTTTCCTGCTAGCTCATGACATCGTGGGAAGGCTCAAACTGAAGCATATCCAAGTAGTACTTCTTCTGTCATCATGAGAGTTTTCCATGGATTAGGAATCCATCATCTCATACTTCTGAGTAATTACTCTAATATACTATTTTTGTCATAGAAAGTTTTCACCATGCTTCTATTGTATATGAGATACTCTGCATACATGGTTTTTTTTCTGGTATAAGCTTCTTTCTCACTTGCTTTATTGGGAAGAATAGTCTTTTACATGTAAATTCTAATCCATGGATACTACAAGAGGTATATGCGGAACAAGTTGTTGTCATAGTCTTCTCCCTCCTTCTAGAAGAACCTCTAAATATTGTAATGATTTCATTCATAATCCCTTTTCATATTTTCTATACATTTTTCTTTATCATAACTTCCATTTCTTTTGTTCAATTGTTTCTTAGTGGGTTCAAACCAAGCTGGTAGTCTTGTGATTCTCGGTAAAATAGCTGGTTGTTCTTGTTTTTATTTCTTTCTTGGAATCTTCACATTCCTCCTTATGTATCTCTTTAGATATTGGGTCCATGGGTTCTTCTATATTCCCTGATTCAAACTTCTTCCTTTCATCATAAGATCATGGATTTATATGGACAACCAAAGATACTTTAAGGCTTCTTTTCAAAGAAGACTTCTTCTAGAGTCAAACTGAAAATGTCTTAATTATCATGGCTACTACTTTCAATTGAAACATGGAAAGATACTTCATAGTCCTCAATGGATCATATCATTTAGTATTAGCTCCTTCCTAATCCTTTCTTCATGCATGAATGTGTTGGACACACTGAATACACTGAGAGGGGGGATGAACAGTGTAGGGCTCTTTTCCCAAAACTTTCCTCTTACACAAACCTCCTTAGTCAACAATCACCATTAACTCATTACTCATTGTTGTCATTTATAAATAGTTATATGTGAACACATATCAACAACATATATCATCAATATATCATCAACAAGTCATCACCACAAGGAACACAAAGAACACAAGATGTATGTACAATTTTCTTTTTATTACAGAATACAATCCTTGGGGTTTTTAGCAACAAATGAATATATTACAACAATACAAGATATCTAGCTCTATAATGCAAGACTTAGCTTACACCCTCAACACCAACTGATATGAGGCAAAAATCCTTAACAGATATCAATCTACACCATAAACAAGTGCATCAACCATGCACCAACCTGTACCAAACAACCTGTAATCAACATGTACCATAAAAAAGTGCATCCAAACATGTACCAAGTATATACCAATAATGTGTCAACTACTAATCAACAATGAATCATCAATATGTACCAACATCATCAACTATACACCTCATGTATGTGCCAACTCATCAACTACTTGTCTCAACCATGACTAGTTTTGGATTAGTCATCAACCCTAACTTGAAATAATCATAACTTTGTACCTGTAATGAATAAATATCTGAAACTGATATACAATATTATTCAGTGTGTTTTATGCAATTCATCTAGGTTTCACTACTTGGAACCTCTCAGAAAATGAGTTATAGCAAAAATGGCATACCTTGCTGAATTATGGATTATTCTAGAGAGAGACCTTGTAGAGCGTGCCCCGCATGGAATATTTGTTGAATCAATCAGAAAGTATTACACGGAATACTAAAGAATATACTCTAATAAAAACAATTGGTATCACCGAATTTGGATCTGTTATGAATAATTTATGACGTTTTTACCCGAAACACCTGTTTTAGACTAGTTTCAGGACTAGCCACAAACCCTATTTGCCACGGAGTGTAACTCCAAAAATAAAACGACCCACGAGCTGAATTTTTTACCACAAATACTTGGATATGTTTCCTCAATTTCATATCAATATCAAGGTATGAATCATTATAGAAAAAAATTTATTGCGAAAATGGTGAGATTACCTGTAAATAACATACCTTAGAAAGCATCATCAATAGAATTTATCCTCCCTTGAATTCCGACCCTCTCTTCTTCACCTTCCCTCTGAAATTTGGATTAGATATCCATTGGTTACCTCAGTCACCTATATATATTCGATATTCTCAAGTGTGATTTAAAATTAGGGAGCCTTGCCTCTTATTTATACTCTCCATCTTCTAGGTCACTTAACCCATTTCTAGGTCACTTAACCGATTTCTAGGCCACTTAACCGATTTCTAGGTCACTTAACTCATTTATAGGTCTCTTAACCTATTTTCCTTATTTTTAGGGTTAACCACTTTCCATAATTAGAAATTTCTCCATTACTTTATCATTTAAATATTCCTCATTGACTTTGTCACCTCACTTTATCATTTAAATAATATTCTTTGATTTTGTCAGTTCACTTTATTATTTAAATAATACTTCTTGACTTTGTTACTTTACTTTATCATTTAAATAATAATTTATTCTTTGCAAGATCTTTGACTTCTTTGACCTTTTGGGGCTTCAAGCCAACATATGAGGGTCCTCCAACTTCGTAAGGCCATAAATCTCAAACCGTGAGGGTTTATGTTACGTTCCACATACCACCAGAAATGGCATGACATGTATTATCCATATAGAATAGTCTTACTTGAAAATATATGAAAACCCATACCAATATCCATCAAACAAACTTGGGTCCATTACCCAAACCTGGGTTCTCCAACTTCTCATGGTCATAACTCTCAAACCATGAAGAGTTATGTGACATTACACATACCACTAGATATAGTATGACAAGCACTATCCATATAGGATATTTTCATTGACAAATTCAATGATATTCATCTTATTATTCCACACTCAAGCACGGGTCCAACCATTCTTCTAGGATAACTCAATCGTAAAGCGTCTTCCCATGAGGGCTTTCACCATAAGGGGACCACTTTGGAGTTCATCCATTTGTGCACCTTATCAACCATGATAAGACTATAATGATAAATCTAACTATGCATCATATATCAAATAAACCACATTGAACCATCTTCATCTTTGCATCATGTATCAATGACAACTCATTGATCSATCTTCATCTATGCATGACATCATATGCCTCATATAYTTGACAKATATCTAATCTCATCAAGGAMAATACATATTACATTTGACATCAATCAYCAATCAAACAATMTGHTGGCATCAATCAATCACTTGACATCAATCAATGAAATCAATCAATCAAACCATTGGCATCAATGRCAACATGATCCAACGATCTCCCCCTTTGGCATTGATGGAAATACCAACATTTATGTCAACACTAATCATTGATGTCARCATGTAGAMAAGKYATGMTSTACATCAATAKTCATCAATCATATCAATATGACTATCTCACCCCATCAATCACATTAATGTGACTATCTCTCCCCCTTTGACATCAATGGCAAAGGGTAATTCTCCTCTTGGGGCTACTCCCCTTGTTTGAACTCTCCTTGGGGATACTCACCTTGTTTGAACTGTCCTTGGGGATCCTCCACCTATCTRAATGCCTTTGATCWTMCTATGAATAATCTCTCCCCTTTTGAACAAGGGATGTCACTATGATGTAATGYTRAAGAYACATCGCTCATACTCCCCTTGTGACCATCGATCCCCTTGGAATTATGCCTATGTKCTCTTTCTTGAAATATAGGGMTCTTTTCTAGGTATTCATMTMATAAATATCTCCTCCTAGAATCATGGGAATAAGAATGACTCCCCCTATGGGTATGTCTCCCCCTATCTCCTCTRCAATATGATCAACATGCAATTGCTACTGCTCAACCGGATCATAGATCAACTTATCTTTCAATGATGATCCTTGGACCTGTCCATGCATCAAACTTGTGTCATACCATACATCATGAAACAAAATATATGTCAAAAATAAAATAGAGAATCATGAACAAAATATCAACCAAGTACATCATGTACCAAAATGTGCCCACCATGCACGACACCAATGTACATCAACCATGTACATCAACATCATACAATGTGCCAAAAGATATCATCCATGAAATGTATCAACCATATGCCTCTATCAACATGTCAACATGTGCATCTACCAATATGTCAACCATGTGCATCCACCAATATTCCAACCATGTGCATATACCAACATGCCAAGCAAGTGTCATATCACTCATGTTATGTCTCTACCATGAACCAAGTGCCTCAATCATCAAATGACTCATGTACCAAAATATATGCTAATCAAGTAATACCAATGATGTACTTTTAGCCAAGTACTCATCATCCAAACATATACCAAACATGTACATCAACATGTATCACTACTTGTACCAAGCAAGTATGCCAACCATGCACCAATACCACAACAAGATGTGATCTGGATTATTTTCAGCACGAAATGAGAGCGGAGATATAATAAATAAATGCATAGAGATATTGTGGATATCCAATAATATAATAGAAATGTATCATATATGAAACCATAAACATAGAGATACAATAATACACGATTTTTATTAATGAAATAAATGTATAGAGACTGTAAAAATACAGAGTGAAAGACTTGCTAGAATGGTGGCAGCTTATCTCTGAGAAGAGATGTGACGGCTACTCGCATTCGCAAGAAGGTGATTACAATGAGGCTCTGAAGGTATTTTTACAATAAACAGGAATTCCAAAAACTCTAGACATCCAAAAACCTAACCCTAGGAGATGAAGCGCCAAAAGTCACGTGGGCCCCGTTTGGGTAAGTTAGTACATCAACTTCCTGGGGTCGTAACTTTTGCATATGATCTTCGTTTTAGGCGTATGATAGCCCATTGGAAAGGTATCATCAAGGAGATTCATTTTGGGGGCTCAATCATGCCTTTTTATATCATTGAGAACCTCTATCCCTAAAAACCTTCATTTAGGCCCTCAAAATGGCCCTGGAAGTTAAAACTACTAAAAATAGTAAATTGCCAAAATTGCTAGAAAATTGTTTTGAGCTAATTGGAAAAGGTGGGTGGCCATCAATATCCAACTAGATAAATCCTCCCTCCTTAGGAAGCAATGGTCTCCATTACGTTGAGTTCCCAGGGGAGAGGGAAAAGCGTTTGTTGAATCTGCATCTTGGTGAGTTGTTTTCCTTGTTGGAGATGTCGTGTTGCTTGGTTTGTGGAATATTGTAGTGAAATTATTGAGGTTGAGGCTGTTCAAAAATTTGAGCTACATGAGAGGATGGTGTGCAGAAGGAATATTTGCGCTTTTCTGCAACCTTGTTGACCTGCTTCTGTTGGATAGAAGGTGCTTGGGGCGAGGTTGTAGTGGTTGCAGTCTCCTTCTGTCCCCCTTTTGAATAGATTGTGAAGAAGATTAATTTTGCAGTATGAGATACTACCTTGCAGCACTGTTTAGGTGGAACAATAGTTGGAACTACCTCTAGTATTCTATAGAGATGACCCCCCAAAGTGACAATGACACTACGAGGTCGAGACTCATAAATAGCATGGTGATTCCACATATATGGCTGGCCCAAGAGAACATCACAGACATCTAGTGGGGAAACATCACATAATACCTCATCCTTGAAGGGTTGGATGTCATATGCCAATCGACATTGTTGGTTGACACGTAGATCTTATACTTGGTGAATCCACTCGATGTTGTATGGTTGCGGGTATGGTGTTGTTGACAATCCCAACTGTTTGACAACCTCTACTAAGATGAGGTTATTCTGGCTTCTGCTATCAACAATAAAATGCAGTAGGGTCCCCTTCACCCACATCTATGAATGAAAAAAGGTGCTCCCCCTCTTTAGGATCTGTTGGTTCTTCTGGTTGAATTGTTGTGGTTGCGACAATAGCAGTGGGGTCTGTGTCGATGATCTGACTTTGACCAATATTTTCAGAATTGGATTCTGAATCAGGGTTTGGCTCCTTGTCTTTGATATCGGCCACCAATAACTGTTTTGAGTGACATTCATCAGTGTTGTTCTAGGGGATTTTGTGGAAATCACACCATTTTCCGGTGTCCTTCTTTGTCTTCCTGTGACCCTTCTTTTCCTATGGCTTGGACTGGTTTTTGGGAGACTATTTGTTAGGGCCATCTTTGTCATACTTTGGTTGTTGCGGATTTGCAAACCCAAACTCCCGTTTGTTCTAGTGCTTAAATTTCTGCCCGATTTTAACACCATATCGATAAGCAACACCAAGTGATGAGATGTCCAGAAAATCCATTTCAGTTTGGATGTATCTGTGTAGATCCCCACGGTATTTTAGAACCAAATGTCGTTTGAATTCTTTGATACACAGCTTGGTGCGCAAGGTATGGAAGGTATTGGTGACCTATGGAACTTCTTGTCCCATCTCTTTCCACAGTGTGGTCCATCTCATGTACTGGTCCTCATAGTTGCCAACAGGGTAATATTGTTCCTTTACCACATCCAAAAAAAAATCCCAAGTGGAATTGACCCCATATATTCTAGACTCCTCTGTGGAAATTTTTTCCCAGTAAGTTTCCCCCCAATGTTTGACATGGGGGAGAGCCTTAAGGAGTGAGAAGATGATCTTTTCTCTGTCCGAAAAATTGTGAACGGAGAAATAACCTTCTAACAGATTTAACCATTTATCTGGGGCATCCGCATCTATATCACCTTAAAATATGGAAATATAAAAATTAAACTGTACCTTGAAAGGAGAGGTTCTTCCAAAGAGGTTTTTTGATGAATATGCGCCTATTTCTATCGGTAGGCATTGAAGGATGTGGGAAAAATTCTCCATCATTTCATCCCTCTATCGCGTGAGAGGTTGCTCAAGCAACAAATTGATAGAATCATCTTCTCTGTCATTTTTATTTTCTTCCGCCATTGAGGGTTTCTTAGGTGTGCGAGAGCGATTATCTTCAAGAGAGACAAGATCGAGACTCAACTTGCTATACTCGGACCTCATCAGGGACATTCACTAAATAAAACAATCAAGAGCAGCCTGCTCTGATACCACTGATCCGGATTATTTTCGACACGAAATGAGAGCGGAGATATAATAAATAAATGCACAGAGATATCGTGGATATCCAATAATATAACAAAAATGTATCAGAGATGCAACCATAAACATAGATATATAGTGATACATGATTTCTATTAATGAAATAAATGTACAGAGACTATAAAAATACAGAGTGAAAGACTCGCTAGAATGGTGGCAACTTATCTCTGAGAAGAGATGTGACGGCGGCTCACATTCGCAAGAAGCTGATTACAATGAGGATTTGAAGGCATTTTTACAATAAAAAGGAATGAAAAAAACCCTAGACATCCAAAAACCTAACCCTAGGAGATGAAGCACCAAAAGTCATGTGGTCCCCATTTGGGTAAGTAAGTACATCAACTTCCCGGGGTCGTAACTTTTGCATACGATCTTTGTTTTAGGCGTATGATATCTCGTTGGAAATATATCATCGAGGAGATTAATTTTGGGGTCTCAATCATGCCTTTGTCTTTCACTAAGAATCTCTATCCCAAAAAACCTTCATTTAGGCCCTCAAAATGGCCCCGGAAGTTAAAACTGCTAAAAATAGTAAATTGCCAAAATTGTCAAAAAACTGTTTTGAGCCAGTTGGAAAAGGTGGGTGGCCACCGATATCCACCTAGATCAATATGAATCCTCATACATGTATTCCAAGTCCACTATAAAATATGTGTCAATCAAAACTTCTAGTAGGTGTGTCTACTAATGTACTAATAGTATGCTTCAATAGATCAATGACATCTCCAGCTAGCATCATCATCATATAACCAAGGTTCCATAACTTCATTGCAATAACCAACATTGTTCTTTAATATAAAATGCCTCAATCCACACTCATGGGTTAGTGCCATGCATCCAATATGGCCTTTCATTAATTTTTATCATCACTTTGCTTAAATCAATATAGGATAATGAAAACCTACAACAAATAATGTCAGAACCTGCAACAAACCATGTCAGACCCTGCAACAAACCATGTCAGACCCTGCAACACAGAGTTATATCATCACATCAAGCTGGAACCCAAGTGAATTGCCTTTTTCCCAAGGATTTACCACATATACGTGGTCTTTTTCACAATGGCTCCTATATGTATGCGACCTATTCAAGTTCAGCCTGCATATGTACGTGACTGATACCACTATCACACGCATATGCTTTAGTATATGAATTACTAGAGATTCCCTTAAGGCTTCCATTATGTTCTTGCTACTCAGTCTTCTTCACCCACTTCTGAAGGTGTCCCTGCTTCTCAGAACTTGAGCTCTTAGCATCCATCTTTTCAAAGATGTCTCTCTTCCTTACTTCATTCCTTCTTCTAGCCATGCTATGTGAAGTCCTCATCATGGAATTTTATCTTGTGTTCCAGCAATCCTAAGATTTGTGGCCAAATCCACTACAACTGTAGCATCTCATGGTGTTATAGTGAACAACAATGTGTCCTACTTGATCACATATCCAACACTTTATGGAGTTATAAAATCTTCCATTATATCTCCTTTCATAAGCTCTACATTCAAAATATTTGTGACCATATTCACTACATGAATAAAAATGCCCATGAAAAATACTTTCATACCTTTGCTTTGGTGTCCCAAAGATAGCTTCTTGATGTCTTCCTTTCTTTGTTCTTTTGAAATTTTATTTACCTTGTGTAGATCGTTGATTTTCAACATTGTCTTCAACCTTTGATGGACTTACCTCATGCTTCTTTAAGGTGCTTGATTCAACATGTGTAGCTTCTTTCTTGTATCCAAGACCTGATTTATCATTTGGTGATATTTGGATTTCTAAGATCTCATTCAAGATTTGTGAGCTATTCAAGAATTTATTTGACTTATCTACTTTATTTCTAATATCAACAACTTCATCTTCTAACTTATGACATGACTCTTCCTTTTCATTTATTTGATTCTTCAATATTTCCTCTATCCTTTTGGCTTCTTCAATTTGGGTCTTGATATGGACAATAGTTTCAAGACTTTTGCTAATCTCATCATCTACCTTCTTATCATCCTTTTCATTCCTTATTCTTCTGATCTCTTCTTCCTTTTCTTCTAATTGAGTCTTATTACTCTCTTATGTTCCTTTTAAAGAATTTCCCTTAACTTCAATATGTGCCTTCGACTCTTCTTAAGAAACTTTTTAGTGTTATCCGAAATATAGCTATAGTATATATAATAATGGTCATTTCTATATTCATGTAAACCATCTTCATCCTTATTTTCAAGTTCTAATAGATTTTCTTCTATTCTCTCCATGGGATAACTACCATCAAACTCTACATAAACTATCTCCATATTTTCTTCTTCACTTGTAGAAAAAAATTCAACATCATCATCTTTTGAAATATTGCAATCAAGGGTTTTTGATAATTCTTTACCTTCATTTGAAATGTCCTCAATATTTTCCTTTGTGCTATCATCACTTGATTCTTTGTCTTCATTTGAAATGTTTTCAAGCTTGCATTTAGAAATAATGCAATTAAGAATTTTTGGAGATTCTTTACCTTTGATGATCTTGATGGATTGGTATTCAATATCTTCTTTCTTGCATTGTCCCATGATCTCTTTGATAGGGCTTGAGATTCTACTAAGAATGGTCTTGAGAGACAATGCATCATCATTCTTTCCTTCCCTTTAAGATGCAAACTTTGACTTGTTCTTCATGGAAACTAATCCACCAATGGTTTCCTTCCAAATACCTACTTCGATTTCCTTCAAATGTAATCTCATCTCTATTCTCCAAGTAGAATAATTTTCCTCATCAAGGATTGGAACTTCATAATCCATTTGTGTGTCCATGGATCTCCTCCAAGCTTGTTAAGGCTTATAGCGAATTCCCTCTTTGATACCAATTGTTGGACACACCGACTACACTGAGAGGGGGGGTGAACAGTGTAGGGCTCTTTTTCCCAAAACTTCCATCTCACACAAAACTCATTAGTTAAAAATCACCATTAACTCATTACTCATTACTGTCATTTATAACCAGTTATATGTGAACACATATCAGCAACATATATCAGCAATATATCATCAACAATTCATCACCACAAGGAACACAAAGAACACAAGATGTATGTTCAATTTCCTTTTTATTAAGGACTACAATCCTTGGGGTTTTTCATCAACAAATGAATAGAGTACAACTCTACAAGAGAACTAGATCTATAATGAAAGACTCGACTTACACCCTCAGCACCAAATGATATGAGGCAACAATCCTCAACATATATCAATATATACCATAAACAAGTGCATCAACCATGCACCAACCTGTACCAAACAACCTGTAATCAACCTGCACCATAAAAAAGTGCATTCAACCATGTGCCAAGTATATACCAATCATGTTTCAACTACTCATCAACAGTGAATCATCAGTATGTAACAATATCATCAACTATACACCTCATGTATGTGACAACTCATCAACTGCTTGTCTCAACCATGACTAGTTTTGGATTAGTCAACAACCCTAACTTGAAATAATCATAACTTTGTACCTGTAATGAATAAAGATATTAAACTGATACAAAATGTTCTACAGTGTGTTTTGTTCAATTCCTTAGGTTTCACTACTTGTAACCTCTTAGAAAAAGAGTTATAGCAAAAATGGCATACCTTGCTGAATTTTGGCTTATTCTAGAGAGCGACCTTGTAGAGCATGCCCCACACAGAATATTTGTTGAATCGATCTGAAACTATTACAAATAATACTAAATAATTTACTCTAACCAAAAAAATTGGGCTCACTAAATTTGGATTTGTTATGAAGAAGTTATGACGTTTTTACCCAAAACACTTGTTTTAGACTAGTTTTAGGACTAGCCACAAACCCTATTTTCCACGGAGTGTAAATTCAAAAATAAAATGCCCCACAAACTAAATTTGTTACCACAGATACTTGGATATGTTTCCTCAACGTCATATCAATATCATGGTCTGAATCATTATATAAGTGTTGATATGAAGCTACTGATCAAATCATGTTTAATTTCACACATGCTTTATAGCTAATCCTACAAAAAAAATCAAATGTGGAGCATTTAAACATGGGTCATATAACATTTTGACAAACCTTTTTTTTATATCTCATTAGGACTATCACTAAGAAAGTCTTCATTTTTTTAGGCCCATATATTCCACATGTCAAGCCTAATTGGTTCGAGGACATGGAAGGGTAGTCCCATTTCATATCAGGAATGACTTCTAACTTCCCTAACTACAAATTCTTCCACCTTAGTCATCCAATGTTTCCTTGAGTTTTTTCCATAGGCATGTTGGAGTAAACCCTTTCTTTCCTCAACAATGATAACTTTTCTACATTTTTTTCAGATTGTAGATTAGTGAGGGATTTTCCTAAAACAAGATTATGGTATCCTTCACATCTCCCAAATGCCTAATATTTACTCTATATTTTATCCAAGCCTTGATCTTTCCTAGGATAAATGGGGCAATCTCCAAAACTCCTTGAAGGAACTATGTCAACTCTTATTCAATGTCATCAGGGCCTCCATGTGATTTCCCACTCATGTGGGGTTTCCTAATTAAACCCAAGTCCATTATACTTCATAATTTCATTAATAAAATCAATCCCTTTTTCTCAGTCTCAATTTGCGTGGTTTCGCGAAGTAGGTTTCAGGACAACTCCAAAAAATCCCTAGGAACCTTGAAAATTCCACAAGTGAAAATAAGCATCTAAGGGACTAAAGCATAAGAATAATTATATGGATTGCTACATATGTATCCCTATGCCTCACAAAGACATCCACTTGCACTCTTGTTTCCACATGTGATGCATCCCCCCTACCCTCCTGGGGATTCTACGACCTCTCGGTCTTAGATCTTTCTGAAATTCTTTCCTCTGAATTCCTAGATCTCCATCACGTATCCTCCTGGATCTGATGGTCCAGTTGTACTTTGGGTTTCATGAATTCGTTAATATTTCACCTACTCCACACGCAACTTCTTCAAACCTCTATCTCCCATATTTTCTAATCCGCTGCCACGTATCCTCCTCGCAACCAATGGCTAGGATTCGCTTCGCAACTTCAATTATCCCGCTTCTCAACACTACAAACACTTTGAACTCAGAAATTTTGAAATACTTCATGACCAACCTTCGTGCAACTTTCCCCAGATCTAATGTTCTGGAATGATCTTGATCCCTCCCGGATGGATCTTGCTCGTTGATTAGGGGAAACCTTAAAGGGCTTCTACCTTTGAATATTTCTCACTGCTCTCCCTCCTGAACTTTGATCTTTCTTGAACTTTTGCCTCCGTAGAGTGCTCTCTTTGAAACTTAGTCGAAATTCATCTTGTGCACACCTTGCAATAGGTCCTCCTCCGCAACTTAGCTTCTCTATAGACGAATTTCATTATTTCTCCTTAAATTTTGAGTCAAAAGACTCTGTCGCGCACTACTTGCTGACAATATGCACTATTTTCATGCAAATCTCCAAGTTACCTTTCCTGGACTTGCTTGTCCCCAACACTCTAAAATTCTTCAGAATGACTCCTTCGATACCCAACTAAGTATCGATTATGCGCACACCTTACGACCAACCTCCTTCAGCTTAATATCTTGAAGGTGACTATGCACTCCTTGCAACAGTTCTCAAGGGCTCAATTGGTTCCTCTTGAACAATATGAACTTGAGTGAGTTTCGTCCTACATGCACTCTCAAACTATCTTTGTTGAACTTTTGGAGTCACTACGGATGTTGTCACGCACACCTTGGGGGCATTATGCACTCTTTGCACAAATAAAGTTCATGTTATCTCTTTTGAGCTTATGATTCTAAATAGACCCTGTTAATGCACTCCTTATGGACACTATGCACACTTGCACTTGGTCGTAGAAGAGAAGCAATTGAAACTTATCTAAACCTTCACAGATTCATACATTCAACCATGTAAACACATTTAGACATAAGAACAAGGAAATAACAGAGAATTGCAAATAAACAAAAAGTCTATCATTCATTCATTCAGATAGACACAACAACACTAGACATTTGGGACAATTCTCCTTTATTATATTCATTCAACTGTTATATATGGGTTCATAAAATGCTTCCCAGTAGATCTCAACTCTTAGCTACAATGTCAACAACTATCAACAATTAGAATTCCAACAATAATAATAACTTCAACAACTATATCAATAACTTCAACAACTATATCAATAACTTCAATAGTCTCTTCTGGGAAACAATACAAAGATTTATACAAGATGGGCTCTTCGAGCCTTTCCCTCCAACTACTCTAGAGTTATCCTATCGAAATAAAAGCATTCAACTACTTAGGATTTATTACAATAAATATTTGTGACAGACAGATAAGATAAAACACATCGAATCTATACTACACGCAACTTCATTAAAAGAAAATACATATTTCAACGATCTCATGCGATCATCCAACTCCAGAACATTAAGGATGTTCTTTAATTATAATCATTTCAAAATATTTACGTGATATGCCACTTTAAATTTTAAAATTCACTTCAAAATGTGCACTAGGCGCTAAGTTTTCCTCCACTCACGCTTTGTTGATGATTCTCCTCCATCAACATACCACCTCCTCTAATGTCACATGTATGGTATCCAATTGCAAAATGGGATATCTTCTCAACCAATTGGATTAAGGCATTCCATGGCTAAAAATTATCATTCAACAAACCATGGGGCATGACTTCTTAGATATAATACACACAAAAACAACAATATGATGGAATAGGATCACTATACAACTCAATTGTATTCATACCAATGGTACATATTTATAGTACAATGGGTGATGCCACCTCATAGAGAGATTTCTCTAGATCCTAAAATCATGTATGATGACTAGGCTAGATTATTAACTAACTCATTAGTCATCACTTGAGGATATATTACTAATATCCTAAATGAATAATACAAATATAGGTGAAAATTAGACTTAGTGATTGGTAAGGTAAGCCATAGGCTAACATTCCCCCACTTAATCACAAGTTCGATCAATAATACCAACAATGAATCATAAATTGGTATCATTTGCAAGTCTCTGTACTAAAACTCCTGAACTGAGCCTCAATGAAGGACTTCCTAAAAAAAATCCAATCTAGATGTTGAATGGTTCATCTGATATGAACTGGAAGAGAGATGAGATATGGAAGTGAACAACTGCAATATTTGAACATTCCATGATTGCTTGACAATTCTATCATTTTTCTAAGTATTTGAGCTAGAAGAATTTGATGTCTTCTGCTAATTCGTGAATATGTAGTATCACCACTCTACTATCAGTGTATCACTGAAGTGCTCTCTGAATCTGTGGTTTGGAATAACCACTGACCAATTGATACCATGTATCTAATGGTTTTTGGATGACCAGTAGCGAATTTTGACATTTTAAAGTGTCCAACAGCATCCCAATGTATCATGTGTATGATTCAATTGCAGGTTATTGAATCATAATTCTTCGAAAGTCTGTCATCTACAAACTGCAATTTCCCATATGGAAAATTTGATGCCCATTTGAAATATTTGTTGCCGAAACTTTCGGTATGAAAATCATCATTAATTTCATCATTAATTCCCCCCTTTGTCGGCTCAAAGGAGAGACCACAAGTGGTTTCTTGAACCATATTCACTTGAATTTTGAACTCCCCCCCTTAAGGTACAAAAGATTTGCATCATTATACTCCCCCTTTTGGGCTCAAGAGAGTACCATACTTACTCCATTTGTGTACAAAAAAAAGTGGGCATGTGGAAACAACCACATGTTACTTCATCTTGTGAGGACCATGCTTAAAAGCTATGCCATAAGGGGACCACTTTGATTTATATACCCTTATGTCAGGTACAAAAAATTTTATGTGTTCCAAGATTGGTCTTTACTCGAGATTGAATTCTACGATAAGACATATATAGTCGCTTGGTTGTTAAAGACCATTTCCAAGGGTCGATCCACTCATAGTGAATCTAAAATTTTACAGATTTCTTCAGTGTTGAACATCTGTCTAGAGAATGGTTATGCTTTCCAAAATGTTGGAAATTATGAAGATCAAAACACTAATTCTCCATGTGACCAACGTGATTGCATTTTTGACACTTATCATTCTAATGCTCAATTGGAACAAGTGAAGTTGAATCTTCTTGAAGGAATCCAACACTTTGGAACTTGATTGGTCTGGAATAATCATGAATATGAAAGGTAACTTCCTTGTCAAATCCAAGTCCTACTATGTGCTTGTTGTAGATTATTTCTTCTCAAGGTCGGATGATGAGATTTGAAAGACTATTCCAAACCTTTTTCTTTGACATATTTGAAAGTTGATTTACTCCATGTTGTTGCATCATTGAAATATTTTCTTCACTGAACTCAAAAGAGAATTCTTGAAATGTAGGTTCAAGAATAGCTTCATCTTCGTGTGCATTTGGAGTTGTCTTACTAAGTTTCCCTTGCATTGACCATTTATCAAAAACATCATCATCATCATCATCATAGAGAGGGTTATTCTAAAAAAAAACTAGTTACTTTACAGGTAGTTGATTTTTGAGATCCCCAATTTCATCATTTAAGAGTTGGCATTGAGATTGCAATAGATGACTCCTTGTTTGTATGATTGACAAACATATGATAACATTTTTCAATGTTTCACTAGTCAATATGACCAAACTATTCTAAGTTGTTTCTAACGAAGTTTCCAATAAGGAAACCATCTCCATGATTTTAGCCATCATTGTCATGCTCGATTGAAGTTTTCTTGAGATTTGTAAAGAAAAGTGTGATCAACATTATTAAATTGTTTTTCAAAGGGAGAAAATGTTAAATGGGAAACCTCACTTCTTACCATGTATGAAGTGAAAAACTAATGGGAAAAGGAAAGGGTATCCAAAAGGGCCTCTAAGTATCATAAGGACAAAATAGCTTAGTATGGTCTAAGGATATTCAACAAAAAATTTGTTGACCCAAAATTTGGCCAACAATTGCATAGACCTTAAAGAGTGTTTCCCTATTGGGGGTGTTTCTCCTCTTGAGGTCCTCATTAGGCTAAGATAGGATCGAAACTTAGTTTTATTAAAAATGCCAAGCCTATGCATCGAAACCTCTCTTCCATTACATTGTGGCAACCTGGTTGAAGAAACCTATATCCCCTATTAATATAGTTTTCAAGAAAAAATGAATATTTTAATAGTATCATGATTTATCTTATAATATAAGTGTGATGGTTAAGGGATATGAGCTCAAGCCAAATTAGCTAAATCATGACACACACTACACAATGATTGAGATAAATAAATATCCTACATTAAATCTTGCCATATAAAACCTTAAAATACATTGTAATATGTTAAAAGGTGGCACTATAATGATAGTGATTAGGATTTGCTAACTAATAGGTGGTAGATTGTTACATATTAAATTCATTTATCGCACCATTATTCCACTCTCTTATACTAGGTAATTTATGTTGGGTTAAAAGAACATTATATTATATTAATTTTCAATTTACCTATTGATGTATCTTAAATTCTCTTATACTAGGTAAGGTAACTTATGTTGGATTAAAAAAACATTATATTATATTAATTTTCAATTTAACTATTGATGTATCTTTCATGTCTTAGGTAATTTGGTAGATGGTTGCATGTTAAATTTATTTATTGCACCGTTATTCCATTTTCTTATCTTATCCTAGGTAATTTAACTAATAGGTGGTAGATTGCTGCATATAGGCCAGGAAAGGAGCATAAACGTCCACATCATATATTGACCAGCAACTACAAAACTCTGATAAGCTTAGTACTCAATTTACATGTTCAGGCAACGAACTTGAACAACCACGGAAGCCTCATCTCAAACTTCAAAAGTCCAAGGAGAATTAAGGATAGAGAACAGAGTTTCAAAAAGGAGAAGCAAAGTACAAGGCTTTTCAACAGAACACTAAGAAGTTGCAAGAAAATCATCCTCCACTAGAAAAGAATGATATCCCCAACGAAGGAGGCAATGAGTGACACGGGTTACATGGTAAATGTATAAACAGATTGGTAGGTTGCAAACTCGAAATAGCAAATCGGAATCCCAAATTAGGTAAATGATCGTGCAGGTGAATGAATCTATAGGAAAACATTGTCTTTCAAAAAACGGATTGGAATTGACAGCAGTATTGCAAGCTTGGGGGAAGATAGTCCAGAAGGCTGAAATGGAATCTCTAGAATGCAGAAAAAAACATCATATCTCAGAGAAACTGAAGACTGAAATTCAAAGGTGCCACTAAGAATATGAAATCACAGAAAGAATGATTAGAGATGCTAAATAATACTTCAAATCAAGAGACGCAATTTTACACGTTAGAAGTTGTGATTGGAAATATGAAACAGAAACTGTCAAAATTTTATCCAGAAGAACGTATTGAGTGCAATTGAAATCCAGATTGAATCTTGGAGTGTCAAGGAAAATATCCTAGAAGCTTATAGTGTCCAGCTGCAAGAACAGGAACCTTGACTTGAAAAATTATGTCAGAAGAAGACAATGGACATTGTAAACATCGGTGGAAAT